>VZQC01011114.1:0-35570 GCA_009823505.1 Rhizomys pruinosus
TCTCTCTCTCTCTCTCTCTCTCTCTCTCTCTCTCTCTCTCTCTCTCTCGTGTATTTTTATGCCAAACTCTAGGTGGGATATTTTTCTCCAATTTTGAAATGTTTTATTTTACCCTAAAGAACAAATTTTATTTTGACAAATCTGCCAAAGGTCTAGTAATGGATTTTCCTGTGGAACTCTGGAAAGCACTTAATAGAGATGCACAAGCCCAGCTGAGCTCCATAGTTTTAATTGATTGCAGGATGGGGATGTCCACCTTTAATGGTACCTTTTATTTTCTACAAAATCAATTTTATGTATTATAGTTAAGACTCTTTTTCTTCTTCCATTCTAGGAAAGAAAGAAGTTTGGCCCCCTTGGTTGGAACATCTGCTATGAATTTAATGACAGTGATAGAGAATGTGCCTTACTGAACCTCAATCTTTACTGTCAGAAAGGAAATATTCCCTGGGATGCCCTCATTTACATAACTGGTCAGTATATGTACTCAGCCATGGCAGCCATCTGTGGAGCAGAGTTGTTTCTTTACAACTGTGTGAAGATAGTGTCCTTCCTCAGTGTTTAATAGTGGCGATGACAACAGATGGTCCCTTTGTGAACTTAAGATACTGATAAGCACATCATGAGAATATTTGCACATAGATAATTGAAGAGATGTCTTCCCTAAGCACAAAAATGGGACAACTTACACACTGTGTATGTGTCTGAGTGGTATATATACATATTCATATGTGTGATTCATGTGCACAGCTACGTGTGTGCATGTGAAGTCCAGAGGAAAAAGTCACATGTTTTCCTCACTCTCCACCTTTTAAAATTTTTATTCTTTGAAAATTTCATATGCATATGCAATATATCTTGATCATATTCACCTCCACTCCCCCTCCAACTCTTCCAAGTACAACATTGGGGAGGAAAAGTCATTTTTCTTCAGAGGTGTGAATCAACTTACAATTTTTTTTCTTTTTGAGACAGGGTCTCCCTGTAGCCCAAGCTGACCTGGAACTCACTCTATAGACCAGGCTGGCCTTGAACTCACAGAGATCCTCCTGCCTCTGCCTCCCAAGTGCTGGGATTAAAGGCGTGCTCCACCACGCCTGGCAAACTTATTCTTTGAGATGGTCTTTCACCGAACCGGGGGCTCCTCGCTTTGGATGGGCCGCTGGGCCGGTGAGCTCCAGGACCTGCCCATGTCTGCCTTTCCCGCAGCTGCGGCACTGCAAACATAAGCCGCCAGGCCTGGATTTCATGTGGGTGCTCGGGATCTAAACGTGGTCTTCGCGCCTATGCAGTAAGCACCTTCCAAGTCCTTCCTTGCCCCCCAGCACTTTTAAAATACTTTGCATGAATGAGTAAATTAAATCCTAGCATCAGCTTTGATAATGCTAGTATTGTCTGTCGAATCTTTCTGAGCACGCTACAGTGATAAGGAGTAAATTATATCAATGGAGCTGGAAATTTTCCAGGATGTTGCATCAACATTAGTGATCATTCAGTGTGGTTCCTTCCTACTCATATTTTTGGAATAACATTGACTCAGACTGGATGAAGCACGTCCATCATGGAAGGACAGATAATGTGGTGGTAGGTGTGACCTCTCCCAACAGAATCTCCATCAGGCAAATTATTTCACTTTGCATCTATCTTTCCTACCTAACTTGATAGCAATAATTTTTTTCTTTTTTATATTTTCATTTTTTGGTCTTTTTGAGACAGGGTCTCCCTGTAGCCCCAGCTGTCTTTTTTTATTTTAAGATGTACTTTATAATACACATAGCATCAAAATAACGTAAATGAAACTCGTGATACCAAAAAAGCATCTTAACGTGGAAATTCCATTTTTTCTCCAACTTATATTACTTATAATTATACACACACATACATAAATATATACATACATACACATATCACCTGATTTGGAGGATTTTCTTTTTTATGTTTTTATTGATGTCTTGTGTATTTCAGACATCATTTCTCAGATCACTTTAGACATATTCCCCTTTCCCTTCCCCCCACCCCACCCCAGATCATGCATTCTGCCATAACTATCCTGCATCGTTCTCTCAGTCTTTTTTTTATGTTTAGGAATTCACATTTTCCTCCTTTAATTTTATATTACTCTAAAATATGCATACATAGTTTCCACTCATATACAGTAATTACAGAGTCTAAGAGTAAGTGGTGGATCAATTCTAGAGTCTGTTAAGAGATTTACATTATAACAACATAGTTGCTTTCACATAAACAGAAATATAACAATAATGTTGTTCAGCTTGCCTTTCATCTGGGAATTTGGTGTTAGCATCCACAAATGAGGGAAACCATTTGCCCCTTGTTTTTCTGGGACTGTGTTACTTCACTTAGCATAATGGCTTCTAGTTCCATCCATTTACCTGCAAAGTTCATGATGTCATCTTTCTTTACCACTGAATAGTACTCAATTGTGTAGATGTACCACATTTTTGTCATCCACTCGTCAGTTGAGGGGCATTTAGGTTGGTTCCAGCTCTTCACTATTGTGAAGAGAGCTGCAATAACATGGATGTGCATGTGTCCTTGTGGTAGGATGAGTCTTGTGGGTATATACCCAGGAGTGGTATGGCTGGGTCAGGTGGTAGGCTCATTTTGAGTTTTTTAAGGATTCTCCACACTGCTTTCCATAATGGTTGTACAAGTTTACATTCCCACAAGCGGTGGATGAGTGTTCCCATTTCCCCACGACCTCTCCAGCATTTGGTGTCTTTTGTGTTCTTGATCTTAGCCAGTAGTATCAGAGTGAGATGATATCTAAGAATGGTTTTAATTTGCATTTCCTTAATTATTAATGATGTTGAACACTTTTTAAGATGTTTCTCAGCCATCTTTACTTCCTCATTGGTGAAGTCTCTGTTCAGCTCTTTACTCCATCTTTTGAGCAGGTCATTTGTTTTCTTATTTCTTTGTTTTTTGAGTAGTCTATATATTCTTGACTTTAATGCTCTGTCAG
Organism: Rhizomys pruinosus; assembly: GCA_009823505.1. NCBI lineage: Eukaryota > Metazoa > Chordata > Mammalia > Rodentia > Spalacidae > Rhizomys > Rhizomys pruinosus. The sequence goes on from VZQC01011114.1 coordinate 2,987, forward strand.
ATGAATCACTAGTGAAGATTTCCTCCCACTCTGTGGATTTTCTCTTCACTTCCTTGATTGTTTCTTTTGCTGTACAGAAGCTTTTGAGTTTGATGAGGTCCCATTTGTCAACTTTTGACCTTATTTCCTGTGCAGCTGCTGTCTGATTTAGAAAGTCTTGTCCTCTGCCTATGTCTTATAGGTTGTTACCAACTATTTTTTCTAACACCTTTAGGGGTTCAGGCTTCACGTTGAGATATTTGATCCACTTGGAATTGATTTTTTTGCAGGGTGAGAGGTAAGGGTTTAATTTTGTTCTTCTACAAATGGTGATCCAATTTTGCCAGCACCATTTTCTGAAGATGCTATCCTTCCTCCATTGAGGTTTTTTTGGCCCCTTTGTCAAATGTGAGGTGGCCGAAATTGTATGAGCTCAAGTTTGGATTTTCAATTTTGTTCCATTGGTCAGTGGGTCTGTTTTGTGCCAGTACCAGGCTATCTTTATGACTATGGTCCTGTGAAATAGCTTGAAGTCTGGTAGAGCAATTCCCTCTATATTACATTTTTCACTCGGGGTTGCTTTAGCTATTCGGGGTCTTATGTTTTTCCATATGAATTTAAGGATTTTTTTTCCAAGTCTGTGAAGAAGCTCACGGGGATTTTGATTGGGACTATGTTGAATCTGTATTTTAAAATGGGTAAAATGGACATTTTTACTATATTAATTTTTCCAATCCATGAGCATGGGAGGTCTTTCCATCTTTTGATGTCATTTTCAATCTCCTTCTTCAGGGGTTTAAAATTTTTGTTGTAGAGATCTTTGGTATCTTTGGTTAGGTTTGTTCCCAGGTATTTTATTATTTTTGAGGCTATTGTGAGTGGGAAAGTCTTCTTATATTCCTTCTCCACTTGTTTATTGTTGGTGTAAAGAAAGGCTACTGATTTTTCCAGGTTAATTTTGTATCTCACCACTTTATTGAAACTCCTAATTGTTTCTAGAAGTTTTCTGGTGGAGTTTTTAGCATCCCTTAGGTAAACTATCATATCATCTGCAAAAAGGGATAGATAGCTTAACTTCTTTTCCGATTAGTACTCCTTTAATTTCCTTCTCTTGTCTTATTGCCCTGGCAAGCATTTCAAGCACTGTGTTAAAGAGGAGTGGCGATAAGGGGCAGCCTCGCTGGGTTCCTACCTTTAAGGGAAATGATTCCAATTTTTCTCCATTTAGGATGATGTTGGCAATAGGTTTGCTATATATGGCTTTGATCATGTTGAGGAATGTTCCCTTCAGTCCAATTCCCTCTAGGACTTTAAACATGAAGGGATGCTGGATCTTGTCAAAGGCCTTTTCTGCATCAATTGAGATGATCATGTGGTTTTTGTCTTTCAGTCCATTTCTGTGTTTTATGATATTTATTGATTTACATATGTTGAACCATTCCTGCATCTCTAGTATGAATCTAACTTGGTCATGATGAATGATCTTTTTGATGTGGGTCTGTATGTTTTTTGCAAATATTTTGTTGAGAATTTTTGCATCTATATTCATTAATGAGATGGGTCTATAGCTTTCTTTTTTGGTTGTATCTTTGACTGCTTTTGGTATTAGGGTGATGCTAGCTTCATAGAAGGAATTTGAGAGAATTCCCTCTGTATCCTTCTGAACAGATTGAGTAGTGATGGTTGTAAGACCTCTTTAAATGTTTTATATAATTCTGCTAGCTTTGCACAGTGGCAGTATCATAGCCAGTGAGGTTTATCCAAGGCACAATTATTGCTAATTGAAAACTTTTCCAAAAAAAAAAACAAAAGAATTCTGCTGTGAATCCATCTGTCTTTGGCTTTTTTCAGTTGGTAAGTTTTTTATTACATCCTCAATTTCATCAAATATTATGGGTCTGTTTAAACTGTCAGTCTCTTCTTGGTTAAGCTTCGTTGGTTCCCAGGAATTCAAGTATTCATCCATTTCTCTTAGGTTTTCAAATTTAGTGGAGTATAGGCTTTTGAATTATTCTCGTATGGTTGTCTGGATCTTTTCTTTGTCTGTTGTGATGCTTCCCCTTTCATCGCCAATACTATTGATTTGGAGTGTCTTTTTGTTGTTGTTATTGTTGTTGTTGTTAACTAGGCTAGAGGTCTGTCTATTTTGTCTATCTTCTCAAAGAACCAGACCAGTGTTTGGATTCATTAATTCTATGTATTGTTTTCTTTGTTTCTATTTCATTGATTTCTGCTCTGATTTTTGTGATTTCTTCCTGTCTTTTGGGTTTAGGGTTCATTTGTTGCGTCTCACGTATTTTTAGCTGCAGTCTTAGATCATTTATTTGTTCCCTTTCTGTTTTTTTTTTTGTTTTGTTTTGTTTTTTTTTTTTAATGTGGGCACTTAGGGCTATAAATTTCCCTCTGAAGACTGCTTTTAAAGTATCCCACAAGTTTTGTTGTGTTGTATTGTCTTTTTCATCCAGTTCCATGAATACTTTTATTACACTCTTTATTTCTTCTCTGACCCATTCAATATTCAGGATGGCGTCGTTTAGACTCCATGTGTTCTTGTAGCTAGTTGGGCTTATTCTGGTGTTCATATTGAGCTTTATTGCACTGTGGTCTGATAGAATGCATGGAATAATTTCAATCCTTTTGTATTTGTTGAGATTTCTTTTGTGCCCCAGTATATGGTCAATTTTGGAGGATGTTCTGTGAGGTGCTGAGTAGAAAGTATATTCTCTGGTGTTTGGATGGTATATTCTGTAGATGTCTGTGAGGTTCATTTAGTGTATTGTATTTTTCAGTTTTGATGTGTCATTTTTTTGTATATTTTTTTGTCCTGTTGATCTATCCAAGGGGCTCAGTGAGGTGTTGAAGTCTCCCACTATTAGTGTGTTAGGATTAATCTGTGTCTTGAGGTCCTGCAGAGTGGTTATAAAGTTAGGTGCACCAGAGTTTGGTGCATAGACATTTAGGATTGTGAAGCCTTCATAGTTGATTGTTCCTTTAACAAGGATGTAGTGGCTCTCTTTGTCTCTTCTGATTAGTTTTACTTTGAGATCTATTTTATCTGATATTAGAATAGCCATTCAGCTTGTTTCTTGGTACCATTCACTTGGAATATTTTTTCTATCTTTTCACTCTAAGGTGTCTTTAAGGGTGAGGTGGGTTTCTTGTAGATAGCATATAGAAGGATTCTGTTTCCTAATCCATTCTCCCAGTCTATGTCTCTTCATTGGGGAGTTTAGACCATTAGTATTTAAGGTTATTATTGAGAGATGTGTGTTTCTTCCTTTCATCTTATTTTTAGTTTGCCTTCTTGGTCTATGTTTATATTTACTCTGTTGTGATTTTGGTGCTTTCTCTCTTTAATTGCTCTCTTTAATTGCTTAGGGGATAGTTTCTCCTTTCCTCTGTTCTTTGGATTGCTTCAAGGATTTTCTGAAGTGTTGGTTTCCTAGACATGTATTCTTTCATCTTGTTCATGTCGTGAAAGATTTTTCTTTCTCCTTCAACTATAACTGACATTTTTGCTGGATATAGTAGTCCGGGTTGACATCTAAAATCATTTAGCTTAGTGAATACTTTGGTCCATGTTCTTCTAGCTTTCATAGTTTGGACTGAGAAGTCAGCTATGATTATGATGGGTTCCTTTTATATGCCACTTGTTGTTTTTCTCTTGTGGCTTTCAGTATTTTGTCTTTGTTTTGAGCATCTAGTGTTTTAACAATTATATGGTGTGAAGAGTTTCTTTTCTGGTCTTGTCTATCTGGTCTTTTATGTGCTTCTTGTATTTGTATGGGATTGTCTTTTTTCAGTTTGGTGAAATTTTCTTCTATTATCCTGTTGAAGATCTGGTCAATAGTGTTGTCTTGGGATTCTTCTCCTTCCTCTATCCCTATGATGTGGAGATTTGGTATTTTCATAGTGTCCCACATTTCCTAGTTGTTCCACTCTCGTGTTTTTTAAATTTTTTCATAATCTTTACTTGAGCTTTCTAGTTGCTCTGTATTATCCTACAGGTCTGATATTCTTTTTTCTTCTTCCATTTTGCTTCTGAGGCTTTTTCCAATCCTTTCCTGGTGGTTGGATGAATGTTCAATATCCTTTTTCATTTCATTCTGTCATTTCTTTAGATTTTCCACTTCCCTCTGGAGCCTGCCATTCTCATGTTGTAGCTCCTTGGTTTGTTGGTCATTTTCTTTTTTTCGTTTTGGCCTAGGATCTTTTCAGTGTTTCAACTTCCTTCTGGAGTTTGTCATTTTCTCCCTCTAGGTCCTTCGTGAGTTTTTCAATCTCTCCCCTTTAGTTCTTTCTGCTGTTTGTCATTATTTCCCTCTAGGTCCTTCTTCAGTTTTTCATTCTCTTCCCTTAGTTCCCGAATTTCTTTGAATATGTCTACAGTTGTTCTTCTAAGGTCAGTGTCTTAGCTTCTTTCCTCTGAAATCTCACTGTAGGGATCTTCTGTAGGGTAGGTAGAGTTCAGTGTGGATTTATTATGAGCTTTTTCCATGTTGGTTTTTTCTTTGTGTCTTTGGCATGTGGATTTGTCTGTTTATTTGTTTCTTTGAATCCTGGCACCTCAACATTGGCTGCACAGACTATAATCACCAATGCTCTGTCTGTTAGGTCCTCTGCACCTGAGCTCCACCAGGATGGGGGGGTGCTACTTTGGCCTGTGTGCTGGTAGACCCCCAAGGGCCAAGGCAAATTCGCTTTGCCTCACCAGTACCTCAGTGACTCCAGGTGGGTGTCTGGAGTCTGAGCTGGGACTTCCAGGGGTGGGTGGTGAGCCCCCCAGGGGTCAAGGTAGGTCTTCCTTACCTTACTGGCACCTCTCTGACTCTGGGTGGCTGTCTGGAGTCCAAGCTGGGACTTCCGGGGGCAGATGGCAAGTCAAGGCAGGTCCACTTTGCCTTACCGGCACCTCACTGACTCTGGGCAGGTATCTGGAGTCCAAGCTGAGACTTCTGGGGGTGGGTGGTGAGCCCCCCAAGGGTCAAGACAGATCCACCTTGCCTCACTGGCACCTCACTGACGACAGCAATAATTTATAAGGTATAAATATGATTAAATGTCTTGCTACAAATATGTGGTCCCACCAAACAGAAGCAATTTCTCATGAGCTGTGTGTATGTTTTAGAATCCTGCAGTGTCTGGGGAATCAACACTCAAAACCAACATTGTGAAGCAAAAGAAGGGAGAAATATGCAAACAGAGCTCAGGGGCTGCCATATCTGTTATTTGAAAAACAAAAGTAAAATTACTAGGATAGAGTAAAGATGTTGGATTTTTTCTTGCTTTTTAAAAACTTGACTTGTATTACCTTTAGAGGATATAGAGAAAAAATATTGTCTACTTTCTATACTAAATAAATGTGAATATAAATAAACCCATTAAAATTTAGGTATTCTTATTAATGGAAAATAGCAAATAGTGACATTTTAAAATGCAAACACCCTTTTAGGTGAAATCACCTATGGCGGGAGAGTGACGGATACCTGGGACCAGAGATGCCTTCGAACTGTCTTGAAAAGATTTTTCTCTCCTGAAACGTTGCAGGCTGATTATAAATATTCTGAATCAGGTGAATGACTTTTATGAAGCTGCAGATGGCGTCTTTCAGGTTCCACCACAGTGTCCATCTTCACAGCAGCAGCTCACCCCCATGTTTAACACTTCCAAAGCTGGTTTGACAGCAAGAACACAAAGATGTGTGTTAGACAGCGGCCCCTGCACATTACTTCCGTATTATTAAATGTGGTTGTATATCCGGGCATGGTGGCACATGCCTTTGATCCTAGCACTTGGGAGGCAGAGACAGGAGGATCTTTGTGAGTTCAAGGCCAGCTGGGGCTACAGGGAGACCCTGTCTCGAAAAGACCAAAAAAAAAAATGTGGTTGTATTATGTCTAAATGCATTTCCAGACCAGATCTTTATCTAATTACATTGAGATATTAGACCAGAGCTCTGGTCTAATATCTCAATGTAATTAGCGAACATTTCCATTACCCTAAATTGGGTCAGACGGTAAGAAGATTAATGGCCCTGAGTGTTAGTGCCCTTGAAGGGAGCAACCTGACCAGTACAGGGCACACTTACAAAAAAAGCTCCTACCACTAAGTTCTTAGAGGCTCTTTCAATTCAACCATAAGTCTTTGTCATCATTAGGGAAAAGGGATATGCTTTGAAAATGTAGCCTTTGGCTCAAGGAATATGTTTGTCAAATCAATGCAAAGGCAGTCTTTAACACGACCATAAATTTGGAGCCCTTAATGAGATATACCTTCCGGCACCTTCCTGGGGGAGATGCTCTGAAAACATTAGGCTCAAGGCCTCAAGAAATATTGTGGTGGTACACGCCTTTAATCCTAGCACTCGGGAGGCAGAGGCAGAGGCAGGAGGATCTTTGTGAATTCAAGGCCAGCCTGGTCTACAGAGCAAGTTCCAGGACAGCTGGGGCTACAGGGAGACCCTGTCTCAAAAATATAAAAAAATTAAAAAAAGAAATATTACTGTAGCTATGGGGCTGGAGAGCTGGTTAAGAGTAAAAATTGCAGCCAGGCGTGGTGGAGCATGCCTTTAATCCTAGCACTTGGGAGGCAGAGGCAGAGGCAGGCAGATCTTTGTAAGTTCAAGGCTAGCCTGGTCTACAGAGTGAGTTCCAGGACAGCTGGGGCTACAGGGAGACCCTGTCTCAAAAATATAAAAAAAATAAAAAAAAGAAATATTACTGTAGCTATGGGGCTGGAGAGCTGGTTAAGAGTAAAAATTGCAGCCAGGCGTGGTGGAGCATGCCTTTAATCCTAGCACTTGGGAGGCAGAGGCAGAGGCAGAGGCAGGCAGATCTTTGTAAGTTCAAGGCCAGCCTGGTCTACAGAGTGAGTTCCAGGACAGCTGGGGATACAGGGAGACCCCGTCTCAAAAGACCAAAAAAAAAAAAAAATGAGTGAAAATTGCTCATGAAGATGACCCAAGTTCATTTCCCAGAACCCACACATCCAGGACTCTAACGTTCTCTTTCTGGCATCCACAGGCATCTCCACTCACAGACACACACATATATAGGTAATTTTTTTATTAAAGTAAAATCTTAAAAAGTAATGTAACTAGAGCTGGAGAGATAGCTCAGTGGTTAAGAGCACTGACTGCATCCCCTCACAAGCTCTGTGAGTTATGTCTTGCAGAAGACCTGGATTTGTATCCCAGCACGCACATGGCAGCTAACAACCATCCATAACTCTAGTTCCAGGGGATCTGACACTCTCTTCTGACCTCCATGGGCATTGCATGGTTGACATGGGTGACATGGGTGCACTTACATACATTCAAGCAATATACCCATACCCATAAAATGAAAATAATAACATATTTTTAATTATTGTAACTGATCCCATCATGAAAGCAAGGGGCTTAGGAAAAGCAACTCCCTTCTATAGGAGGCAGCCCCCATCTGGACCAGGCAGAGCAGGACCAAGCCTGGAAGTACAAAGCCAATCCATCTGACACTCATTTGTTGTCTGTGATTTTAACAACAGGCATCTATTTTGCCCCCATGGCTGACAGCTTACAAGAATTTAAGGACTACATTGAAGATTTACCACTGATAGATGATCCAGAAATTTTTGGAATGCATGAAAATGCCAACCTAGTTTTCCAGGTATGTAGTCCTTCAACTTAAAATGCATATTATATCAAGTACGTTGTATTATTTTACTTCTCTGTCAAGACCTTCTGAAGCTGTACCCTTACCTACCAATAGCCTGAGCTCATCATGACATTTGAGGGTCCCTCATGACACCATCCATCCTAGCTTAATCCTGCAATACACAAGCATCTGTAGTCAACCAATGTGTGTCTGGGAGGGAGGGGTCCAGAAATCTCTAAAGGTCAAGAATTAGATTTGCCTAAAAATGTTGAGGAGGATCATCTTTCTTTTCAACTTAAATTCCATCCCCCATATGTGTTAGAGGGTGAAGTCCACCTAAGTACCAAAGACTCTACACCAGGACACACTGGAATTACTAGAAAGAGCACCAAGAAGTCAGTATTCTCACGTCTCATTTCATGATCACTGGCAATGAAATTACGTCATTCTGCAGGAGATATGTGTCCTGTTTTTCCTTGTTCTGCTTTCAAGAAGAAAGACTTGTGGCTAAATCATTGTTGAAATTTACTCCACTCTACTTTCTGTAAAATTAGAAGGGAGGGGAAAAAGGGAATGGGAAGAGAGGATAAAAGAAAGAAAAAGCGCGTGGCTATGGCGACACCCCCTGCGTCCCCTCCCAGGAGAACAGCCTTGTTGGGGATGAAGCCCCCAGCACTGTGAGCCAGCCTGTGGGTTTCGTGTCTCTCATTGGTTTCAGAAGGACTGGGAAGAGGAGAGGTATGTAATGAGCACCCAGGCTTTTTTTTTCTCTCCAGCTAGCACATTCCTCCACCCCAACTTCCTTCCTTTGAGCAACTGTCCCCTTTCATTTCATGATCAGATTTCCAACCACACACCCCACTTGTGCAGAGGCATTCATGCGACCCCAGCATAGCCAAAGGCTGTACTCCTTCTTTAGCTACTCTAACATATCCAAAGAATATCCATACTGCCTATGTACAGATCCTGCAGGGAAGACTAACTGATTCTTTCTTCTGGAAACACTGTCTTACAGTATCCATGTATCTGCAGATATCTGTGACCTTTTCCCCAAAGTTCCCACACACTCCACCCCAGAACCCTATAACCACTTTGCCATAGGAAAGAAAACTGGCAAGTTAGAGAGAGCTACACACATGCAGTAAAGAGAAGATTACATCTTTTTATGCCTCTGTAGGGAATGCAAACGTCTATCTGTACTCTCTCCAGGTCCCAACTGAACCAATGAATTAAACTGGTCTAATTGGTATAGATTCCCAGGAGAAAAGCTACAAATTTAATGTTTGATGTGACACTGGCAAAAAAGTGAAGCCCCAAAGACTAAAATCTTACCTCCCTTGATTTTATGTTAAACCGGGAGAGTCCTTTGTGGGAAGTAACTACGTTGTATGGGGAGGTAAGGAGCATTGAACAGGTCTGTGTCTACCAGATCACTATGGAATCTGGCTCAAGAAGAGAGGCTTTCATATGGGAGTTTTTATCTACTGTTTTCAGAAAGGAAGAGGAAGATTAAAGTGTCTAAGAGGTATATGATGCTAAGAAAAAGACCGAATCAGTCCAAATTAAACCAAGGCAGGCTTTTAATCCAGAGAATTGCTCTCCCGGGCAGATCTGACAGCACTTTTGGAGTGAAGGACCATCAGAAAAGCCTGCGTCTGGGAGGCAGGAAGGGGAGGGGAGATGGTGACATGTTGGAGTTGACCTATCAGGTCAGTTCAGAAGCTGGAAGGTGGGCCTCAGTTCCAGTGGTCTCTTGGGAATTTGTAGCTCCATCCAGATCCGCAAGCTCCAGACTGGAAAGTAAGGCTGGTCCAGATGCTTGGGCCAATCAGGGCTCCACAGGGGTGCTGGTCCAAAGGTGTGGGGCTCCGCAGCATCCACTCCATGCTAGGTGTTCTGGAGGAAGTACCCGGCGGACCTAACATCCCAGACCCTTAGGGTATGGGGGGCGATGACTCTGCTCTGACTTCTTCCTTCTGAGCTGGGACATTGAAGGGAGGGGGAGTCTGGAGTGGGCAGGGCTGTGGGCACAGGGGTGTAGGGATGTAACAACCACTCTGGAGACCTTCTGGATGCATTCCTGGTCAGGTGAAAACTGAGACAATAACAGGACAAAGGGACCTGGCCAGGGTGTCACAGCATCTGGAGCCTGTGGCAGTAGCGGCAGCAGAGAACCATGGCCCAGAAAAGAGGAGGAGGTGGGAATGAAGGTGCAGCTGTTTGATGGACCATCCATCCTGGGTTGGGGCTCCACTGAGTCTGGACAAATGGTACCAGGATGGCTGGCCTAATAGTTTGGCTACTGACAGCATAGTAAAGATGACAATGTGAGGTCCAGTCCACCTGGGATCAAGAGACTTAGGATATTAAAAATTTTAAGGACACTCTCCCCTGGTGTGAGAGAGGGCAGGTCAGTGGTTGTAGACTCCACTGAGGTAGGAGCAGGGAGGCACTTGTCCACATGGGAGCAGAGGAGTGTGTGTAAGAGAGAGAGGTAGGGTGCGTAGTCTGCCAACAGGGGGGTCGAAGCTGGTAGGTTATGGTTGATAAGAAAAGGCCTTCCATAAAGTATTTTGAAAGGGCTGAGGCCAGTGGGAGATGGGGTGGGGGCTGCTGGTTAGAGCAGTGGGGAGGAGGGAGGGCCAAGACAACTGGAGTTCCACAGAGTTTAGTGGGCTGCTGTTTGATGAGGCCACTGGCCTTCTCTACCTTTCCTGAAGACCGCGGCCGGTATGGGATGTATAATTTCCAGGAGATGTTCAGGGCTTCTGACACTAGCTCAGTGACTCTGGAGATGAAGCCTGGGCCATTGTCTGGCTGGATAGTGCCTGGGACCCCAAATCCTGGGATGATGTGCTCTAGGAGTGTTTGTGCCACCACATCCGCAGTTTCCCTGGAAGCAGGAAATGCCACCCTGTGAACGTATCAACCAGAGTTAGGAGGTAACAGAGATTTTGTGGGATGGCATGTGGGTAAAGTCCATCTGCCAGTCTTCTCCTCGTTGGTGTCAATGGAGCTAATGCAGAGGTTGGCATATCTGGCGTGCACCTTGCTGGTTGGACTTGGCACAGGTCTGGCATGAGGTATGAACCTATAAGATATGAGCTCGAAGGTTGGTTGGGGTCAAAGAGTGGCTCCCGGAATCAGAACAAAGCCCTGGGGCCAATGTGTAGGCTTTGGTAGATATCAGAGATGATGGAAGATGCTTGATTCTGAGGGAGAACAAGGCGGTTATTTAAATAACGCCATCCCTCTCTACCTGTGTGGACCCCTTCCTCAGGAGCTGATCACTCCCAGCCACCTCCCAAAGGTGGCATAGTAGGTTAGTGGTGTGTGTGAGAGGGTGTGTGTGAGGCTACAGGAGAAGAATTCGGGGAAGTGGGCCAGTGGGTGTGTGTGTGTGTGTGTGCGTGAGAGTGTGTGTGTGAGAGTGTGTGTGTGTGTGTGTGTGTGTGTGAGAGTGTGTGCGTGAGGCTACAGGAGAAGAATTCAGGGAAGTGGGCCAGTGGGTGTGTGTGTGTGTGTGCATGAGAGTGTGTGTGTGAGAGTGTGTGTGTGTGTGTGTGTGAGAGTGTGTGCGTGAGGCTACAGGAGAAGAATTCAGGGAAGTGGGCCAGTGTGTGTGTGTGTGTGTGTGCGTGAGAGTGTGTGTGTGAGAGTGTGTGTGTGTGTGTGTGAGAGTGTGTGTGTGAGGCTACAGGAGAAGAATTCGGGGAAAGTGGGCCAGTGGGTGTGTGCGTGTGTGTGCGTGAGTGTGTGTGTGTGTGTGTGAGAGTGTGTGCATGTGTGAGAGTGTGTGTGTGAGTGTGTGCGTGTGTGAGTGTGTGTGTGTGTGTGTGTGTGTGAGAGTGTGTGTGAGAGTGTGTGCGTGAGGCTACAGGAGAAGCATTCGGGGAAGTGGACCAGTGGGTGTGTGGAGACCAGGGTGGAGGTTGGAAGAGCGCAGATGGAGCAGGAGGAGCAGGGCACAGAGAGGCTTAGGCTGGAGCCTGAGGGACGTCTGTGGGAGGGGCCGCAGCAGGAGCGGGAGGGACATGGGGAGGGGGAGGGGGACCAGCCAAGCCATAAGGAGGGGCAGCAGCGCGGGTGGGAGGGACATGGGGAGGGGGAGGGGCACCAACTGCAGGGCAGAAGGGGGCATGGGGAAGGGGAGCGCGGCACCAACTTGCAGAGGGCAAGAAGGGCATGGGACAAACCGAGGGAGGGGGACCAGCCACAGCGGGAGGGGCCAGCAGGGGCAGAGGGACATGGAAAGGGAAGGCGCACCAACTTGCGGGGCAGAAGGAGAGGGGGACCAACTGCAGGGGCAGAAGGGGCATGGGGAGGGGGAGGGCCACCAACTGCAGGGGCAGAAGGGGCAGGGGGAGGGGGACCAACTGCAGGGGCAGAAGGGGCCTGGGGAAGGGGAGGGGGACCAACTGCAGGGGCAGAAGGGGCATGAGGAGGGGGAGGGGCACCAACTGCAGGGGCAAAAGGGGCATGGGGAGGGTAGCGGGCACCAACTGCAGGGGCAGAAGTGGCATCGGGATGGGGAGGAGGAGGGCACCAAACTGCAGGGCAGACAGGGGCATGGGGAGGGGAGGTGCACCAAGCTGCAGGGGACGGAAGGGCTATGGGGAGGGGGAGGGACAACAGCTGCAGGCGGAAGGGGCATGGGGGGAGGAGGACCAGCTGCAGGGGCGGAAGGGGCATGGGGAGGGGGAAGGGGCACCATCTGCAGGGCGGAAGGGGCCATGGGGAGGGGGAGGGGGCACCAACTGCAGGGGCGGAAGGGGCATTGGGGAGGGGAGGAAGGAGGGGCACCAACTGCAGGGACAGAAGGGGCATGGGGAGGGAGAGGGGCACCAACTGCAGGGGCAGAAGTGGCATCGGGAATGGGGAAGGAGAGGGGCACCCAACCGCAGGGGCAGAAGTGGCATCGCGGATGGGGAGGAGGAGGGGCACCAACTGCAGGGACAGAAGGGGCATGGGGAGGGGGAGGGGCACCAACTGCAGGGGCAGAAGGGGCATGGGGAGGGAGAGGGGCACCAACTGCAGGGGCGGAAGGGGCATGGGGAGGGGGAGGAGGACCAGCTGCAGGGGCGGAAGGGGCATGGGGAGGGGGAGGAGGACCAGCTGCAGGGGCGGAAGGGGCATGGGGAGGGGGAGGGGAGAAGGAGGGTTGCCTAGTAACTCTGGTGGCTTGGTCAAAGAAGAAGGTGACCCAGGTTCCTGTGCTGGCAGAGGAGTGGCCTCAGCCAGCAGGGCATGAGCCGAGAAGCACTGGGAGCAGAGATGGGGCAGGGTCACAGTTCCCAGAAGGCCTGCACATAGGTCAGATCCATCTATTTGCCCTTATGTTGGCAAAAATTCTCTAGATCTCGGACGATGGTAGGATCAAAAGTGCCCTCCAGGGGCACCTGGACTTGTCGCCCAACTCATACTGCAGCCAGGCCTCAGAGCAGAAAGCAGCTCAGCACTTGGGGTAAAGGGACTGGCCAAGGTCCAATTTAGAAACATTTGTAAGCAGACAGTGCAGTGCTGTCTGGGGGTGGGGCTTGACCCAGAGCTGCCCATTTCCAGAAGCTTCCAGAGAAGCATCCTCCAATGAGCCCCAGAGACCAGGCAGTGGGGGAGGCGTGAGGCAGACTTGGGATGGACGTCTCCAACCAGCAAGACCCTCCATCGCAGAACCTGGCTCTGCAATCCTCCCCCAAAACAGCAGAAACAGAAGAAGAGCTTGCCCTGGCGTCGCAGTGGCTTTTTGGCAGGAGCTGGACAGCAGGAATGAGGCAATGGGAAATGGACCTACCCCAGGTCAGCAACCAGGTGCATCCGGAAAGGAGAGGGGTGTCCCCGAACCTCCATGGGCCCTGGGCATCTCAGGCTGAAGAAAAAAAAAACCTCTCCCGTATGGGCCACCAAGATAAGAGATATCCAATGCTAAGAAAAAGGCCAAATCAGTCTGAAGTAAACCAAGGCAAGCTTTTAATCCAGGGAATTGCTCTCCTGGGCAGATTCAGCCCTTTTGGGGTAAAGGACCATCGGAAAAGCACGTGTCTGGGAGGAAAGGCCTTTTATAGGTTGGGGAGGGGAGATGGTGACATGCTGGAATCAGCCAATCAGGTCAGGTCAGAGGCTGGAAGGTGGGCCTCAGTTCCGGTGGTCTCCTGGGAATTTGTAGCTCCATCCAGATCTGCAAGCTCCAGACCAGAAAGCAAGGCTTGTCTGGATGTGTGGGTCTATCAAGGCTGGGGGGGGGGGGCTGGGGATCGGCAGCATCCACTCTGCACTAGGCACTGTGCTGGAGGAAGTACCCAGCCTGACCTAACAGTGTCCTTTCTCCATCTGCTGTCTCTAAGTTACCTTCAGCTAGAGATAACCCTTATGTGTCAAAATGGCTTGCAACAGAATAACATGCTCTGCTACCTAACACAGGACCCAGGTCAAGTAATTCTTCCTCTTTTAATCAATTGTATCTTAACATAAAAGCCAGACCCTACTTCTTCATATTCTCAGCAAGCTCTACTTACATACGTGCTTATTAGAAACTATAGTGAGGGATGGGGGAAGGGACAAGGAGGGCGGCGGGGCTACATGGCCCATCATATGTCAGCGGCCCCTCTGCTGCTGTCTGAGCCTGGCCTTGGCCCCCCTGGCACGTTACCAAAATCTCATTCTCTAAAGCTGATTGAAAATACTCTGGACATAAAGGGGAAACAAGTTCTTTTGACAATGGACTTCAATGTTTCCATGAGAATGGCCAGTTAACAAATGACCAGAATATCAAAGCTGATCAACAATGGAGCCAAATAGGTCATCTTGGTGAGCTGCTAGGCCAGCCTGGTGGATGGTGTCCCTCCCCGTGCCTGAAAGGTACTCCTTAAAGCCAGTTGCTATAGAAGTCAGCTCTGCTGAACAAGGATGTTCTACCCTTTTAAAGGTTCATTCTTTTATTTTGAATGATGTGTATGTGTGTGGTGTGTGCATGTGAGAGTGCAGGTGCCCTTGGAGTCTTCAGTTCCCTCCCACCACCACCCAGAACTGGAGTTAGAGGTGCTTTTGAGCAGCCTGACATGGGTGCTAGGAATGGAACTCGGGTCTTCTACAAGAGCAACAAGCACCCAGCCATCTCTCTAAACCAGCGTTCTGTTCTTGAAGTGAGCAGGCCCAGAAGTGGAAGAGACCTGGGTCCGCCCAGCTCCTGGGTCCGCCCAGCTCCTGGGTCTGCTATCCACTGCAGAACGTGTGCTTTCCTATGTGGGAAGCAGGGGACAGGCACTCTAGGAACATGATTAAAACCAAAGCAGCTGGAGTGAGAACTTGGAGAGCTCCTCTTCCAAGCTCAGGGCATATGTGTCCATGTTCTGTCCACAGCCAAACCAGCTGGAGTGAGAACTTGGAGAGCTCTTCTTCCAAGCTCAGGACATGTGTGTCCGTGTTCTGTCCACAGCCAAACCAGCTGCAGTGAGAACTTAGAGAGCTCCTCTTCCAAGGTCAGGACATGTGTGTCCATGTTCTGTCCACAGCCAAACCAGCTGGAGTGAGAACTTGGAGAGCTCCTCTTCCAAGCTCAGGGGCATGTGTGTCCATGTCCTATCCACAACACTATTCCAGTTTCCTTTCAATTTGCTGTGACAAAACACTGCAACCAAAACCAACTTAGGGAGGAAAAGGTTTATTTAGCTTACATCTCCCAGGTCACAGTTCATCGCTGAGGGAGCCCAAGGTAGAAACTCATTGCCGGAACCTGGAGGCAGGAGCTGGAGCACAGGCCATGAGGATTGCTGCTTACTGGCTTGCCCCTGCCACACCCCATGCTCAGCCTGCTTTCTTATACAATACAGGACCACCTGCCCAAGGGTGGCACCACCCACAGTGGGCTTGGCCCTCCCACATCACCCAACACTCAAGACAACACAGATGTCGCCACAGCTCAGTCCAATGGAGGCAGTTCCCAAATTGAGGCTCCCTCAAACCAGGTGTGTCAAGTTGACACTAAAGCTATCCAGCACAACACCTTGGGGAAGAAAGTGTGTCAGTCTGCCTTGTAGGCCAGCATTATTTTAGTTAAAAAAGTATCTGGGGGGCTGGAGAGATAGCCTAGCGGTTAACGGTGCCAACTGCCCTTGCAGAAGAACCGGGTTCAATCCCCAGCACCCACATGGTGGCTGAGAACCATCTTTGACTCCTGTTCCAGGGGAATCCAACGCCCTCTTCTTACCTTTGTGGCATTGCACGACACAGGTGCACAAACCTACATGCAGACAGTACATTCATACACATAAAAAAATAAATAAATAAAATTTTTTAAAAAGTATCTGAACTGCTTTCCCAGGCTTGGAGAGCCCAAACTCACTTCTATAGTGGACAAAATCAATGAGATCACTATCGACGGCAGAATAGCTTTTGCCTTCCTTACTAATGCACTCAGGAGGCAGAGGCAAGCAGATACTGTGTGATGGTGGCCTGCTTAGTCCTGGTCTACATAGTTAATTCCAGGCCTTGAAGTTGCAGCCAAACAAGATGAACAGCTCTAAAGATCTGTCGAACCACATTGTGTCTATACTCAACAATAGTATGTGCTTAAAAGTTGATTAACATAGGACTGGTGAGAGGTTCTTGATGTCAAGTCTGATGACCTGAGCTCAATCCCCAAGCCTCACATGGTGGAGAGAACTGGCTCCTGCAAGTTGTCCTCTGACTTCCTCACACATGCTGTGGCACACACACACACACCCACACACCCACACACACACACACACACACACACCACATACTTTTTTAATATAAAGAAGTTTTAAAATTTTCGATAAAGGGAGTAGCTCTCATGTTGCATTCTTACCACAATTAAATTCATGTTTTTGTTTTGGAAAACATTCCTTATTTCTGTATATTCCCTACATGTTCTGCACATTTCATTCTGAGAATTTGACCTTCGCTGTTCTCTTACCATCATTACAGTACAAAGAGACCAACACTCTAATCAACACCATACTTGAGGTTCAGCCAAGATCATCTTCTGGTGGAGTGGGAAAAAGCAATGATGACATTGTCCAAGAACTTGTTGCTTCTGTCCGGACCAGAGTTCCAGGTAATAAATATTTCTTGGAGTCTACGTATAATAGAAATGTTCAGCCAGCTGTGGTGGCCCACGCCTTTAATCCCAGCACTCTGGAGGCAGAGGCAGGCTGATCTCTGTGAGTTCAAGGCCAGCTTGGTCTACAGAAGGAGTTCCAGGACAGCTGGGGCTACAGGGACACCCTGTCTCAAAAATACCAAAAAGAAAAAGAAAAAGAAATGTTCAGAATCATCTCAGGTTAATAAATGGTAAGCAGATGTTCAGGATTAATTTTTTCATATATTTTCTTTCCCTAGACAGCTCTTCTCACATGGAGCTCTGCATTTAGTTCAGAGGTCTCCTCCTCCTCAACAGCCCACCTTCAAGAAGCATAGGGAGCCAGCTGGCTTACAGCCCCTGTAACATTAACCAGGCTTTCCTCTAAGCTCCATGATTCTAATGTCTCCAGACCTGTGCTATCTAAGACAGTAGCTACCAGCCACATGTGGGAACTTGTTAACCTTAAAGAAATTTAAAACAGAGTTCTTTATTGCGCTAGACATAGTGGTTTCAAACACCACTGTATTAGACAGCACCAAAGGAGAACATTTCCCTCTTGTTAAAGTTTTATTGGAATCCATTTTGGTATTTTCTGCATTGAAGAGAAATGGCTGTGACTTTAACTTAGCTGGTAAATTGTAGAATGTTCCTCAGTGGACACAGGAGATCTACTCCCCCACTTTCCTTAGACTGACATGTCTAGGTCTAATGTTCATGTTTGAAAGTGATATCATAAAAGAATATAAAAACATAATTGAGGCAGAAAAAAACATAATAGAGTGTTGCCAATTTTATTAAGGCCCCAGAAGAAAAGGAGTCCTGTAACCTCAGAGGAACTTTATTATCTGCCTCCACAGAGCAGGACATCAAAACGGAATACCACTCGAACGGAGCTCTGTTGATGTTGAAGCAAACAACATCAGTTATTTTAGGAAGCAATTTCTCATCAATAAATATAAAGCAGAAAGCTGGATGGGAAGGATTCACAGACAGGTGGAGGGCTGGGTGGGAAGGATGCACAGACAGGTGGAGGGCTGGGTGGGAAGGATGCAGAGAGGGGTGGAGGGCTGGGTGGGAAGGATTCACAGACAGGTGGAGGGCTGGGTGGGAAGGATGCAGAGACGGGTGGAGGGCTGGGTGGGAAGGATGCAGAGAGGAGTGGAGGGCTGTATGGGAAGGATTCACAAACGGGTGGAGGGCTGGATGAGAAGGATGCACAGACAGGTGGAGGGCTGGGTGGGAAGGATTCACAAACGGGTGGAGGGCTGGATGGGAAGGATGCACAGACGGGTGGAGGGCTGGGTGGGAAGGATGCACAGACAGGTGGAGGGCTGGGTGGGAAGGATGCAGAGAGGGGTGGAGGGCTGGGTGGGAAGGATGCACAGACAGGTGGAGGGCTGGATGGGAAGGATGCAGAGACGGGTGGAGGGCTGGGTGGGAAGGATGCAGAGAGGAGTGGAGGGCTGTATGGGAAGGATTCACAAACGGGTGGAGGGCTGGATGAGAAGGATGCACAGACAGGTGGAGGGCTGGGTGGGAAGGATTCACAAACGGGTGGAGGGCTGGATGGGAAGGATGCACAGACGGGTGGAGGGCTGGATGGGAAGGATGCACAGACGGGTGGAGGGCTGGGTGGGAAGGATGCAGAGACGGGTGGAGGGCTGGATGGGAAGGATGCAGAGACGGGTGGAGGGCTGGGTGGGAAGGATGCAGAGACGGGTGGAGGGCTGGGTGGGAAGGATGCACAGACGGGTGGAGGCTGCAGAAACAGTCCAGTTACTTCAGAGTCCCATTGATAATAGATTTTTCTCTCCACACTTCATAAATTTCACACATTCGCGGTGAAATGGGAAGCAGGCCTCTCTATTGCTTCATAAAGCCTGTTGTTTTCCTATGAAATGAGAAGCAGACCATCTGCTGAAACTGAGACAGGAGGTCCAACAGGACAGAAAAGAACTGGCAAACTGAAAGTGCCCTTACGAAGAATGATCCCGGGCTGGAGAGATGGCCTAGCAGTCAACAGCACCAACTGCTCTTGCAGAGGACCCGGGGTTCGATCCCCAGCACCCACATGGCAGCTGAGAACCGTCTTTGACTCCTGTTCCAGGGGAATCCAACGCCCTCTTCTGACCTCCGCGGCATTGCACCACACGGGTGCACAAACCTGCATGCAGACAGTACACTCATACACATACAAAAATAAATAAAATTTAAAAAAATTTAAAAAGAAGAATGGCACCAAGGGAGTTGCAGTTGGGTCACCGTAGTGGACCCAGAGACGAGACTGACCCACACTGGTGGGTGAAGTTTCTTCAGCACCCAAATAGTGAGTGCTTAAGAAGGAACATGACAGGTGTATTTTAGAGTGACATATTTGCTGACACTTTGTGCAGATAGGTAAGGAAAATGCAGGTCCTTCCCTTTTCGTAGCCCATGTGGCTCATCTGAGTCTCCATTGGGGGTCCAAGGCCAGGTCGGCTTCCCTCACATTTGAACCATATAATAATTCAGCCAGTTTTCTTTGAATAAGTCTCAGTAACTTTGAGTAAACTCTGAGTCTCAGCCTCGCTTTGCCACTCCCACCCCGCTTTCTCCTAGATGCAGGGCAGGTGTAAGGTAAGAAGGTTTGCATGTTTGCTGGGCCCCTGGCCCCTCCAGGATCTGGGCTGTCTCTTGTCTACCAGGTCGCCACTGTGCTATGTAGCATCTGCCACAGGGTTCTCAGGGCTTTGCAGCCCATTCTGTCAAAGCCAAATATATTATGTGTAAGTGACCAAGTGTGTGTGTGTTGTGTCTGTGTGTGTATGTGTGTGTGTGTGTTGTGTGTCTGTGTATGTGTGTATATGTGTGTATGTGTGTGTTGTGTCTGTGTGTGTCTGTGTATGTGTGTGTATGTGTGTGTATGTGTGTGTGTGTTGTGTCTGTGTGTACACATGCACACGGAAGTCAGAGAACTTGTGGGAATCAGCCATCTCCTTCCACTATGTGGTCCCAGCTATTGAAATCGTATTTGTGAGTCTGGGCCAAGGTACCTTTACCTGCTGAGCCATCTCACCAGTGCCAAATGTGTCTTCTTAGGTCCTTTGGCCACGCCTCTGTGGCCACTATGAAGACACAAAGCCCTTGCTCTGAATTGTAGGTTCCACTGAGTCACACTGCCTTCCATTTCCTCCCCTTCCTCTGAGCTCCTCCACAAATGCTCAGAAAGGGAGTAGCCTGCTCTTTACTCTGTGCACTTCAAGCGTTCCTTCTATACTGTGTAATTGCACTCACACATCATACAGCGCTGTCCTCTGACGTGCACATGTGTGTGTACCATGCGTGTGACTGCACTCACATCATACAGTGTTGTCCTCTGACCTCCACAGGTGTGTATGCCATGCGTGTGACAGCACTCACACATCATACAGTGCTGTCCTCTGACATGCATACGTGTGTGTGCCATGCATGTGACTGTACTCACACATCATACAGTGTTGTCCTCTGACCTCCACAGGTGTGTATGCCATGCTTGTGATAGCACTCACACATCATACAGTGCTGTCCTCTGACATGCACGTGTGTGTGTACCATGCGTGTGACTGCACTCACATCATACAGTGTTGTCCTCTGACCTCCACAGGTGTGTGTGCCATGCGTGTGACTGCACTCACACATCATACAGCGCTGTCCTCTGACATGCACACGTGTGTGCCATGCATGTGACTGCACTCACACATCATACAGTGTTGTTCTCTGACCTCCACAGGTGTGTATGCCATGCGTGTGACAGCACTCACACATCATACAGTGCTGTCCTCTGACATGCACACGTGTGTGCCATGTGTGTGACTGCACTCACATCATACAGTGTTGTCCTCTGACCTCCACAGGTGTGTATGCCATGCGTGTGACTGCACTCACACATCATACACACAGTCAGTAATAATAAATAACTAAAATCTTTTTTAAAATTTTAAAGGCCATGACAGTACCAGTGATGTGAGAATGGGAACCAAAGATCTCAGCTCTGAGAGATCCACTGTGTGTGTTTCAGAGGTCCTGAAAATGGAGGGTGCTTCTGAGAGCCTTTTTGTCAAGGACCCTCAAGGCCGCCTGGACTCTTTGACCACCGTCCTTGGCCAAGAAGTGGACCGGTTCAACAGTCTGCTCAAGCTAATACACGTATGAGTGCTCACCCTCTTCCTTGCTAGCGGGAGCCAAGCCCCAAGACAGCAGTAGAAAAATACGAGTGTGCTTAGAAGTCTCCATTCCCACCACTTTCAATGTTTCCATTTGGCTATCCTAACAACTCTTCAGACCCAGCTGGTCTAAGGCCAAGTTGGTATTCCCTTATTCTAATAACAGCCATGGGAATGCATGACATTACAAACCCTGACTCCTCACTGTCCTAATGTATATACCCTTAGACTTACCATCAACTCACTAAAAATTCACAGAGACCTAAGCACTCCGTTAAGGGGGATGGGGGGGCAACTAGAGTAGACCATTTGTACTATGTGCAAATAAAGCAAGTGAGTGGTTTGGCTCACAATACTAACCATGTTGGATAAGTAGGAACTTGATCAGTTGATTATGTGAAGTCCTACTTTGGGGAGTATGGTACCTGGTCAGGCAGATACCAAGGTCAGCAGACCACATGTCAAGGTCGGGACTCATTACCTTGTCTACTGAATGATCAGGCTGTAGGGTACGCCACAAAAGACCTCAGCAGTTCTGTCTAGAGCACATGGTTCACTCTGCGTTCTGAGCTGCTCAGGAAGAAGCAGGTTGGCCGGCCAGTCTCAATGGTAACTCCCATCTCTAGGTCTAATGTAGCCGGCCAGCCTCAATGGGTAGCTCCCATCTCTAGGTCTAATGTAGCCGGCCAGCCTCCCTGGGTAGCTCCCATCTCTAGGTCTAATGTAGCCGGCCAGCCTCCATGGGTAGCTCCCATCTCTAGGTCTAATGTAGCTACTCCAGTTTGTCCCCTTTGCTAGCCTGTGAGAAGGGAAAAGGGAAGATGAAGGAATAGATGCTCCCTTTTAGAAAATGTGATCTGGTGGGCATGGTGGCCCAGTGTTGTGACCCCAGCACAGAGACAGCAGGAACAGGAAGTCAAGGCCATCCTCTGCCACGTAACGAATTCAAGACCCAACCTCAGATACATGAGACCCTGTCTCAAAAAAAAAATATGATCTGCAAGTTGTACATATAATTTCCCCTTGTCTACCATTAACCAAGAATTGGTCACAACTATCCACACCTCAGATGCAAGGGTGGTTGGGAAATACTGTCCACGAAAGTCTGCCATGTGCCCAGCCAAAGCAAAGGGAGTCGAGTTGCTGATGTGAGGAGGGAGGAGGAATGGGTATTATTGTCTTTTCTTGTCTTCTGCACCATGACCTTTCACCTCTCAAAGACAGGTAAGTCCAAACGTAGCCTCTTCGTGAACATCTTCCTAGAACACCAGCCCTTCCCTCTTCTGCCACATGACTTTCCTAAGCACACCATGGTTGTAGGAGCCCCCATCACTGTACATATAGAACACCAGCCCTTCCCTCCCCTGCCACATGACTTTCCTAAGTGCACCATGGTTGTAGGAGCTCCCATCACTGTACATCTAGAACACCAGCCCTTCTCTCCTCTGCTGCATGACTTTCCTAAGTGCACCATGGCTGTAGGAGCCCCCATCACTGTACATCTAGAACACCAGCCCTTCCCTCCTCTGCCACATGACTTTCCTAAGTGCACCATGGCTGTAGATGCCCCCATCACTGTACATCTAGAACACCAGCCCTTCCCTCCCCTGCAACATGACTTTCCTAAGCGCACCATGGCTGTAGATGCCCCCATCACTGTACATTGAGAACACCAGCCCTTCCCTCCTCTGCCACATGACTTTCCTAAGCGCACCATGGTTGTAGGAGCCCCCATCACTGTACATCTAGAACACCAGCCCTTCCCTCCTCTGCCACATGACTTTCCTAAGCACACCATGGTTGTAGATGCCCCCATCACTGTACATCTAGAACACCAGTCCTTCCCTCCCCTGCCACATGACTTTCCTAAGCGCGCCATGGTTGTAGGTGCCCCCATCACTGTACTTCACACGTTTTCCTAAAGGCAGGGAACTAGGATAGTGGCCTCATAGTGTCTTAGCATCTAACCTACAAACTTCCATGAATATTGGAATCTACAAGTGTACAGGTGCAGCCCTCCAATCTCTCCATGGTCACTGAAACAAACTACGATCCACCAATGACAAAGGAATTGGTCGAAGAGAAGCATAACAAGTGCCCAGGAGAGAGGCAGCCTGCAGGGCCATCAGAGCCAAGGACCACAGTTCCATGTGCCAGGCCTGCACTGGATAGGCTTCACTCACCTGAGTCCTACACAGGCCTGCCTTGACCTAGCTTGTCCCCAGCCTTCTCTACCTCACACAGCAGCCAGGGAACACCGTGGTGGCAATAAGAAAGACAAGAGGACACGGCAAGATGGCTCTGGGGGAAGTCGCTTGCCACCAAGCCTGACTAGTTGAGTTTGGTCTCTGGGTCCCACATGGAGGAAGGGGAGAACCAACTCCACAAATTGTCCTCCACCTCCATACATAAGGTGTGATGTGCACACCCCTCCCCACCCATGACAAATAAATGTGAGAAATTTTTTACTTAAAAAATGCTAATGTTAAGAAAGAAAGGAAGGTAGCCAAGTGTGGTGGTACACACGTTTAATCCCAACACTTGGGAGGCAGAGGCAGGTGGATCTCTGTGAGTTCAAGGCCAGCCTAGTCTACAGAAGTGAGTTCCAGGCCAACTGGGGCTACAGAGAGACCCTGTCTCAAAAAGAAGAAAAAGGGGGGAGGGAGGAAGGAAGAAGAAAGGGAATGAAGAAGGGAGGGAGGAAAGGGAAAGGGAAGGGGAAAAGGAAAGGGAAGGGGAAAAGGATACTGAAGAAAGGTGGCAACACCCATGGAGCCCTGGAGGCCATCGTGGGAGGCTGCTCTCTAGATAGCTCAGGGAACTGACAAACAGAGCACACCCTGGAGCCACAGGTCTTCCATACTTTGCAGAGGCTTCTACTCTCTTCTATGTAACACATCTTTGTGATAGCTTTCTCCTGGGGAAGAACTGACTGTACTGTGGTCTCTGTCCACCTGAAGCAAGGCTTGAGGGCCCAGCATCTGATCCTCATGTCTCTCGTGGCTTCATGGCTCTTCCTGCATTGTAGATCCATCATCCTTGTCTCCTGTTGAAAGGAGGATAAGGCACAAGGGTTTTGTTTTTATTTTATTCTTTGAAAGTTCCTATTTGAATGCAATGAATCCCTCTTATTCCCCTGTCCTTCTCCCAATTCCATATCCTCTTCTTCATTTCTTTACAACACACTGAGCCTAGTTAGTTTTTCCCTGTGCACATTGATGTAGGACTGTCCATTGGAGCAACCTACCAAGAGACCCACCCCTAGAGCTAACCCTGCTCTCCCTCCTCCACCAACTGCCTATAGCTGGAATGAGACCTGGAGAGCCCTTCCCCCAACCACGCTGGAACGTTGACTACTTTGATCTCGTGCAGGTCTTTTGCAGGCTCCAGCTGCTCAGAGCTCATGGATGTGACATCCCTGGCCCTGAGCTTCCTGCACTCCTTCCATTCCCCCTTCCATGATGCTAAGGGACAAGTTTTACAAGGTGTTTCTGGCACCAAGAGCTCCTCTAATTGTCAGCTGGAGGGTGGGTCTCAGATCTAAGTATCTCTCCTTTCTGATATCACTTGGAGGGGCATGGCCAGCCCTAGGTAGAATGGTCAGTAGCATAAGGTGTTTCTCAACTACTTTCTTCGCCGTAGTTCTACGACTCTGGTTCTCAGCACACTGTCAGGCTCATTTTTCCCTTAACCTGTAGGGCTACAGGACTGCACACCCATCACTTGGGGCCCTGGGAACATGTCTCCTCCTTCCCCTTCTCTCCACCGCACTAGACTCTGTTAATTGCTTAACCTCCTGCCCCAAGTACTACACTCCTGGGCCATATACTGCTCAAAACACATGAAATATTGCAGAGTCTGAGCCAGCAGTGTGAAGAGTGGATGGACCCAGCTGTGGAGACCTTCACAAGTGTCCTCTTCTCTTGATAAGTGCATCTGTGAAGTACACTGATCTTTTTGTTGTTGTTCTCTCAGATTTCCCTAGGAACACTCAACAAAGCTGTTGCCGGACTCGTGGTGATGTCTGAAGAAATGGAAAAGGTGTATCACAGTTTCCTCAACAATCAGGTCCCCTCTCTGTGGTCTAACACAGCCTACCCGTCCCTGAAGCCACTGGCATCATGGGTCAAAGACCTTATTCTAAGGACTGCATTTTTGGACGTAAGAGAATTCACTCCTTCACAGTTTGATTAATTTGACAGGGTGACTGGTCCTTAAGGTCCTGAGGGAGGTCTAACTAGTAACTCTTAGGGGACGTTTGATCCCAGAGAGACAGAAACTTCCAGAATGGCATCACTTTGAAGGTCGTATAAAGATTCTGGTGTCATTTTCCCTAGGGCTTTATGTGCACAGTGCTTTTCGGTTCCAGGCCATTTTGAGGTTTTAGTTGTAGTGTGTGGGATCCCACCATGAGGTGCAGAACAGTCTGTGTTGGCTCCACACAGCCAGATGCACCTTTGCTGCCTCAGGGCTAACCTGTTTCCAGCTTTGCTGTCAGGCTGCCAGATGAAAAGAGGGCAGTACCAAAAAAAAGCCGGGCACACGCCTTTAATCCTAGCACTTGGGAGGCAGAGGCAGGCGGATCTTTGTGAGTCCAAGGCCAGCCTGGTCTACAGAGTGAGTTCCAGGACAGCTGGGGCTACAGGGAGACCCTGTCTCAAAAAGACCAAAAAAAAAAGAAAAGAAAGAAATGAAGGCAGTAATATGGGGTGCAGACTAGCTCAGTTATACTCCATCCTGCAACATAGATTTGATTTAGATAAGTCACGTCCTCAGAGATGGAGTACATAATAAAAGTACATTTCTCCTTCAGCTGTGGCTCAAAGGTGGAAAGCCCAAGTCCTTCTGGATTTCCGGGTTCTTCTTTCCTCAAGGATTTCTCACAGGTACTGAAAAAAAGGTTGTGGTTGGTTGCACACAGGGTTTCTAAGAACTGGGAAATAGTGTATCTGATGATATCTTGGCTGGCCCTGTTGATCTAAAATAATCCATTGAAGGAACACTTTTCCTATCACTGGGAAAAAGAAAAAAGACCAAAAAAAAAAGAAAAAGAGGAAAGAATGGACATTCCCGGGTAACCCAATCCCCATCCCTCTAAGTGTGGGTTTGGCTTGGGCGGAAGCCATGAATGCGTAGCCAGTGACTCAACTCTCCACATGACCTACACTCAATGGCGCCAGTTGCTGTCCCAGCTCTAAGCAGCCTTCTTCTCTATAAAAAAATAATATAATACTTTTTTTCCTTTATGAGGTCAGAGCCCAGGTTGACCGTCAACTTACTTTATGGCCGAGGATGACCTTGAACTTCTGACCCTCCTGCCTCTCCCTGCCAAGTGCTGGGGTGACAGGTCTATGCCACCACACCCCAGTTTTATGCAGTTCTGGGATGGAACTCAGGGCTTCCGTGCTAGGAAAGCACTCTACCAACTGAGCTACAGCCCCAGCTATAAAACCATTCTCTCGCTATCCCTCTATCAATCCTTGGGGAATTTGGATAAAGATTACCAGTAAGCTCCAGATCTGGGGACTTCTAGATGCTCAGCCTTCAATTTTTTCTCATTCTTAATCCCTAATAAACAGCTCATACACACAAACTGAAGGAAATCTGAAGTTAGGGAAATTTGCCCTGAAAATTCTCATGGTTTGTCACCCTCAGGGCAGGACAGTGCTCTTCAGACTTGGTCTTTCTTTTTTTCTTCTCTTTTTTAAAGATTTGTGTGTGTGTGTGTGTGTGTGTGTGTGTGTGTGTGTGTGTGTGTGTGTGTGTGTTTATATGCACACATCTATCCAGATGCCTGCCGAGGCCAGAAGAGGTTGTCACTCATTGGAGCTGAGTTTCAGACAGTCGTAAACCACCTGGTGAGAGTACTGGGAGCCAAACTCAGGTCCTCCCCAGGAGTAGCAAATATTCTTAGCCAGTAAGCTATCTCTCCAGCCCCCTTTCCTTCCTCCTCCTCCTCCTCCTCCTCTTGGTCCTCCTCCTCCTCCTCCTTCTCCTTCTGCTTCTTTGTCTTTGTGAGACAGGGTCTCCCTGTAGCCCCAGCTGTCCTGGAACTCACTCTGTAGACCAGGCTGGTCTTGAACTTGAGATCCACTATCTCTGCCTCCCGAGTGCTGGGATTAAAGGCAGGCACCACCACACCTGGCTTCCTTTCTTCTTATTCATGACCTGAATTTTTAAATTCCTGTGTGTTCTTAACCCTCAAACATCTCTCCAGGCTTCTACTCTTTATGAACTGTTAATAGCTTGGGTTTCTTTATTACTACTTTTTCCTACATTTATTTATTGGCGGTGGGAGTCTGTCTGTGTCACAGTCCACATGTGGAGGTTAGAGGACAACTTGCCTGAGTTAGTTCTTGCCCTCACTCATGTAGGTCCCAGGATTTGAACTCAGATCTTCAGGCTTGGCACCAGGTGACTTTACTCCCTGAATCACCACCCCCAGTACTTGGATATCTGTGGAAAGGAAGCTCACTGATAGGGTAGCCTGCTTGGGCTCAGGGGACACAGGGCGTGTGTGGAGTAGCCACAGTCTTTAAAGGTCCCACCCTTTTATATTTCAGGAACACTTCAAAACCATGCTCGGAAGCATAATCTGCCCATCGATGAGCTGAACTTCAAGTACAATATGGTTCCTGCCTATCGGGATCAGGCTGCTGTGGTAGAAGCTTCCAAGGCTGTGCGTTTTGGAGAAGTGCTGCCCATGGACCTGGAGGTATCACCCATCTGACCACATGGAAAAGAAGCTTCTAGCCCACTGTCACTGGACAGTTCAGCCAGCCTCCCCTGCCCACTCCCCCAGCGCCTCCCATTTGCAGGAGGGTGAGATGGTGCTGGTCACCAAGGCCAGCCCCTCCGCAGCAGCCACATGGAAGCTGCTCAAATGCAGTCAGGTTTACAGAAATCTTTCTGCATCAGGCTAATTTACTTAGATTATAGCAGCAATGCACCCTACCTTACAGAGGCAGTACAGCAGGATGTTAGCAACAAAAATCTCACAATCAAACAAACTTGAGTTTGAATCCTCGTTTTACCTCCTCATCAGCCATGCCTACTGAAGCAGTTGCTCATGTGTATGAACTTCATGTTCTCACCGGTAAAACTGGGCTGATGATGCGACCCTTAAGAATGGAGTTGCAAGGGTCATGTAATGAACAGAATTACTAGCAAAATTTCTCTATACCAACCATTCTGCAGCTTCCTGACAGAACTGAAATGTTGCTTGCATGCATTCACTGACTATATATAACACAATAGATAACTTATGGGCCTGTGCTGTGGGACTAATCTAAGTGTTTTTTGGTTTAGAGAAAAGGGTTATTACATTTATTTATTTATTCATTCATTCATTTTGTGTGTGTGAATGCACAGGCAGGCCACAACTTACATGTGGAGGTCAGAAGATAACTTGGGCCCTAGGACTTGAACTCAGGTCGTCAGGCTCAGCATTAAGCACCTCTACCCGCTGAGTCATCTTGCTGAGCCTACAAACAGTTTTCTAAAATAATTATTTTTCCAGTCCCATGATGTTCTGTATGCAGTCCAGTGCAGACCCCACTCCACACCTACCGAGTCTAACACTCTGGACTAGGGCCCAGGAATCTATGTTTTAACAAATTTTCTCCTCTTTCCCCGCAACCTAACCCCACTTTTTTGACATAGGGTCTCATATAACTCAGGCTTGAGCTCACTATGTACCTGAGGATGGCCTTGAACCCCTGATTCTCTTGTCTCTACCTTCCAAGTGCTAGTATTATAAGTGTTTGCCACCTTACCAGGTTTATGCAGTGCTGGAGATTAAACCTCATGCACACTAAGCAATACTCTACTTACTAGCATAAATTTGTTCCCAGATCTATTTTAATAAATTCCATAGAGAGTTCTGAGATCAAGGAAGTTGGAGAACCACTACTCCAAAATATGAGTAACTCTCAGCCTTAGCTACAGGTTAGGATCACATAATGAGTGATTTTAAAAGCCCTTAATATTAGACCATATCCTAGTTATATCAGAACCTCACAAATGGTCTCAGACATTGTCGCTTTAATAAGAATTCCCATTCTCTAGTAAACAGGCCTGAGGACTGCCAGAGTCAGTCTAAGCTACCTGGTTTAGCTGTGCTGAGGCCCCATTGATAGTGGAGGGTAGCCTCACAGTATTGAACTTCATTCATTATTTTCTATATGTGCTGTGAAATCAACGACCTGGTCCAAGTTGCTGTTACCAAGAAAGTTTGCTACACAATTGGTATAGATGGAATGAATAGCTTTTGTTAATCTTTCCTTAGAATATCATACTATTTATAAGAATTGCTCCTGGGTAATTCTGTCAGTACCCACCCACCTCAGATCTCATTGATTTACTTTTTCCTCTGATTAGCAAAAACATACAAAGACTGATGCCATATTCCTGATGTGCTCTATGAAGTACTACAATACTCATGCCTCTTAATCGTCTGTATCTTAAAATAATGGTAAAAAGACGCCGGGCGTGGTTGCGCACGCCTTTAATCCTAGCATTTGGGAGGCAGAGGCAGGCGGATCTTTGTGAGTTCAAGGCCAGCCTGTTCTACAGAGTGAGTTCCAGGACAGCTGGGACTACAGGGAGACCCTGTCTCAGAAAAAAAATAAATAAATAAAAAAATAATAATAGTAAAAAGATAGATGTCTTATAATTTTTCGTTTTAGCATCAAAACATTTTTATTTTTTTAAATTTTATTTATTTCTGTATGTGTATGAATGTACTGTCTGCATGCAGGTCTGTGCCCCCGTGTCATGAAATGCCGTGGAGGTCAGATTCCCCTGGAACTGGAGTTCTCCTGGAATTGGAGTTTCAGACGGTTCTCGGCCACCATGTGGGTGCTGGGGATCGAACCCGGGTCCTCTGTAAGAGCGGTCAGCGCTCTTAACCGCTAGGCCATCTCTCCAGCCCCTCCATCAAAACATTTTTTAAATAAGAAATTTAGAGGGTCACTTCTCATAATTTTGAAGCACTTCTTGGTCAGAGGGTGCTGCAGACCCCATGACAGGAATAATTAAGGTGGCAGGTGGATAAGACAGGGAAGCAGAAGTTCAGGGAACCAAAAAGCAAAGACCAGCCACAGTGGGTGGATTTGCTAGAGAGCACACTACACGTTGCCTGCACCATGGGGCTCTGAGACCCAGACTGGCCCAGATTCAAAGGGAACCTCCCACTGGCCTCCTTTCCCCAGTCTGCAGGGCTCCAGAGGTGGCTCACTTAGCAAGGTGCCCAGGAGGGCCTCAGTTTGCATCACCACCACTCTGTAAATAGATGTGCATGGAAGAACACTCCACTCCCACACTGCAGGGGAAGGAGCAGGACGTGGACGGAGTCAAGAGGGTCCCTGGGGCTTGTCTGGTCAGTTGGTGAGCTCATGTTCAGTGAGAGACCCTCTGTCAAAAAAAAAATAGGAAAGAGGGCTGGAGAGATGACTAACGGTTAAGAGCACCAACTGCTCTTGCAGAGGACCCGGGTTCAATCCCCAGCACCCACATGGCAGCTGAGAACCATCTTTAACTCCAGTTCCAGGGGAATCTGACACCCTCTTCTGACCTCCGCAGCACTGCACGACACGGGTGCATAAACCTACATGCAGACAATACATTCATACATATAAAAAATAATAAAAAATTAAAAAAAATAAAAAATAGGAAAGAAAGCAATAAAAAATGCACCATGTCAGCCTCTTCCTCTTCACACACACACACACACACACACACACACACACAGTACAAAGAGAGAGAAAGGCACTCTGCAAATAGTATTGCAAATATATAATCTGTCTTCTAGAGGGGCATCCAGATCCTTAAGAGCCTTGCTAAGAGTGACGAGTAATTCCAACCCCTTCTCCACTTCCCAAAAGGAAAAGACATTGCTCACGTCAGATATTCTGAAGCTTATAACTGAGTTTCCCAGGGGCATCCCCTAATATGCTGGTAGGGTGTAAAAACATCAAAAGTAGTGCCAAACTGCAGATCAGGTTGGTTTGATTCTCAGAACACTGGGACGCCCTCTCTGAAACATAGTCACAGAAACTCCCCTTTCTGCTGACTCTGAGGAGACAGGACAGAGAAGACGGCCCAGTCACCCATCTCCTCCCCTTTCTACTGACTCGTTGAGGAGACAGGACAGAGAGACGGCCCAGTCACCCATCTCCTCCCCTTTCTACTGTCTTTGAGGAGACAGGACAGAGAGACAGCCCAGTCACCCATCTCCTCCCCTTTCTACTGACTCGTTGAGGAGACAGGACAGAGAGACAGCCCAGTCACCCATCTCCTCCCCTTTCTACTGACTCATTGAGGAGACAGGACAGAGAGACAGCCCAGTCACCCATCTCCTCCCCTTTCTACTGACTCATTGAGGAGACAGGACAGAGAGACAGCCCAGTCACCCATCTCCTCCCCTTTCTACTGACTCATTGAGGAGATAGGACAGAGAGACAGCCCAGTCACCCATCTCCTCCCCTTTCTACTGACTCATTGAGGAGACAGGACAGAGAAGACAGCCCAGTCACCCATCTCCTCCCCTTTCTACTGACTCTGAGGAGACAGGACAGAGAGACGGCCCAGTCACCCATCTCCTCCCCTTTCTACTGACTCTGAGGAGACAGGACAGAGAGACAGCCCAGTCACCCATCTCCTCCCCTTTCTACTGACTCGTTGAGGAGACAGGACAGAGAGACAGCCCAGTCACCCATCTCCTCCCCTTTCTACTGACTCATTGAGGAGATAGGACAGAGAGACGGCCCAATCACCCATCTCCTCCCCTTTCTACTGACTCATTGAGGAGACAGGACAGAGAAGACAGCCCAGTCACCCATCTCCTCCCCTTTCTACTGACTCTGAGGAGATAGGACAGAGAGACGGCCCAGTCACCCATCTCCTCCCCTTTCTACTGACTCTGAGGAGACAGGACAGAGAAGACAGCCCAGTCACCCATCTCCTCCCCTTTCTACTGACTTGTTGAGGAGACAGGACAGAGAGACGGCCCAGTCGCCCATCTCCTCCCCCTCTCACCTAAAACTTTGGACTACCTTTCAGTTGCCCACCCCTGAAGATGGCGTTCTTGTTCATGGGATGTTCATGGATGCTTCTCGATGGGACGATAAGGAGATGGTCATAGAGGATGCATTGCCGGGACAGATGAACCCTATGTTGCCGGTAGTGCATTTTGAACCACACCAAAACTACGAGCCAATCCCAACACTCTACCACTCGCCACTCTACAAAACAGGAGCCCGAGCAGGAACTCTCTCAACCACAGGTGAGGATTTGTACAGATAAAGCTAAATAAAAACCTCAATTAAAACCCAAATGCTAGACTGGGGATGTGGCTCAGTCAGCAAAGTGCTTCCTGGCCACACCAAGTCCTGGGTTCAGTGCTCGGCACCAGGATAAACTGGGTGTGGTCTCACAAACTTGTAATCCCACGCTCAGGAAGCGGAGGCAGGAGGGCCAGAAATGCAAGGTCTTCAGCTATGTACAGGTTTGTGAGGCCAGCCAGCTCTGTTTACGTGAGACCTCCTTACAAAAAGGATGCTGAGCTGGACATGAAGTTCAGTGGTCAAACACTTGCCTGGCATGGGTAAGGCTCTATGTTCAATGTCCAGCACAAAGAAAGGAAGGAAGGAAGGAAGGAAGGAAGGAAGGAAGGAAGGAAGGAAGGAAGG
>VZQC01011114.1:35849-102276 GCA_009823505.1 Rhizomys pruinosus
GGGAGGGGAAGGGAGGGGAGGGGAGGGGAAGGGAGGGAGGGGAAGGGAAGGGAAGGGAAGGGAAGGGAAAAAAGAAGAGAAGAGAAGAGAAGAGAAGAGAAGAGAAGAGAAGAGAAGAGAAGAGAAGAGAAAAGAAAAGAAAAGAAAAGAAAAGAAAAGAAAAGAAAAGAAAAGAAAAGAAAAGAAAAGAAAAGAAAAGAAAAGAAAAGAAAAGAAAAAAGAAAAGAAAGGTGAAGCCCCGGCACTGTAAAGATGGCTCAGAGATTAAGAACACTGGCTACTCTTGCAGAGGAATTGAGCTCAGTTCCCAGCATCCACATGTCAGCTTACAACCATGCATAACATGCATAACTCCAGTTCAGTACTTATAACATCAGTGTCCTCTACTAGCTTCCTCAACCACTGTATTCATGTGGTAAGTACACTTGCCTACATGCAGGTAAAATATTCATACACATAAACATAAAAAACAAACGACAACTTTAATAAAACTCCCATAAAACAATGCTAGCTGTAATGTGGAGTTCCCCCTCCAGACTACCAGCTCCCCAAAACCTTCTGCATGGCAGCAGAGTATGACTGATGCTCACCAGCCCTGGATGGGAGACAGCCCACCCTGGGAAACTGTGTCAGAAGACAGCTCAGTTTATTACAAAGACAAAGATGCTTATATGAGGGGGGCAAGACTTCAGCTGGAAATTTGGGGGCAGGGTTAAGGGAAAGTGACGTGACTTGGGGGGGGTGCTTCCTTAAGAACAGCTTCAAGGTCACAGGGTTTTTGCGAGGGCAAAGAAACTGCTGCTTATCGCTCACAAGAGGCTGAGGCTGAGAGCCAGATACCCAGAGCAAAGGCCAGGATTATGACTCAAGGTAGAGCAAGCCAGATTCCTCCTGCCCTCACATAGGTTGTTGGAGTCCAGCTGCTGTGCTCACTGTCTCTGTCAGTCCTGGGGGTCCCCACAGCTGTAAAAGCAAGTTATCAATCAAGTTAACTAGACTTAAAATGGAGTCACCTATTAAACACACATTTATGGGGGTTGAAATTGTATTTGTTCTAATAGTGAGTATACATTGTCATAAAGTTAGTACTTATTGCTATTGGACTGTAATGAGTAGAACTCAGAGCTCAATAAGCACGCAGCTCCAAAATGATAGGCTGAGTCGGGCATAGTGGTGCATGCCTTTAATCCCAGCACTCAGGAAGCAGAGGCAGCTGGATCTCTGTGAGTTCAAGGCCAGCTGGGACTAAAGGGAGATCCTGTCTCAAAAAAGACCAAGAAGGAAAAATGATGGGCTAAAAGATACAAAAGCCACTCTTACCAAATACATTTTGACCAATCATAGAAGGGATTTAAAAATAAACTAAATGTTGCCGGGTGTAGTGGCACATGCCTTTAATCCCAGCACTCAGGAGGCAGAAGCAGGCGAATCACTGTGAGGTCAAGGCCAGCCTGGTCTACAGAGCTAGCTCCAGGACAGCTGGGACTAAAGGGAGACCCTCTCTCAAAAATATTAAAAATACCAAAAAATAAAAATAAATAAATAAATAGCTGGGCATGGTGGCACACGCCTTTAATCCTAGCACTTGGGAGGCAGAGGCAGGTGGATCTTTGTGAGTTCAAGGCCAGCCTGGTCTACAGAGTGAGTTCCAGCTAGGGCTACAGGGAGACCCTGTCTCAAAAAAGATATAAATAAATAAATAAATAAATAAATAAATAAATAAATAATAAACTAAGTGGAGGGCTCCAGACATTTCCAGCCCTCCTGAGAGTGCCTGAATCCAGCCTCCCTGTGCTGTCCAGTATCCCAGTCAGCACTCATCAAAGAAGCTTCCTTTGCACCAGATGAAGGCTATTACAGATTACCACAACTTGTCACACATAGACATTGTCTGTCAATTGCCCAAGCCTAAGCTGCATATCTACAATGCAACCTCTACACATAAGACTCACGGAACACAGAACAGAGAGTAAAGAGAACACTAACAAATCTCTCAACTCTCATTAATGAAGCTTCCTCATGCAACAGAAGACCAGGAACACAAAAGGTCACAAATAGCCAAAGCATGGAGAGTCCGTAGAGTGTGGGTCCTTGGACAGGACTCCTAAATTAAGTTTCACTTGCCCAGGGCCCAGGGACCATTGTGGAAGAAGGGGAGGAAAGATTTTCAGAGCCAGGGAGGAGGTGCATGACTATGGAAATAGAATCCGACAGGCACCTGGGACCCTGCTCATGTGGACCTACAGGAATGATGTCAGCTTACACATGACTCAAGCAAACTTGAGCAGACAAAAACCCAGTATGGACCTGGGGAAATGGGCAGCAGACCCCAATCTTAGCTGAAGAAATATTGGCAACTGATTACTATTGCATGAGAAAGAGATGGTTTTCTTAGATTTCCCTATACCTCAGTGAATGAACTTGCACTGAGGAACAGACAGGGACACTAACTTGACACAACAGGCCTTAAGACAAATGACAGAGTGTATGAATTCCAGTGGGAGTGGGGCGGGAGGCTGCCAGTGGTCATATGAGTATAAAGTTTAAGATTGCTTGAGATATTCTGTATGAAATATACAAAAATTCAACAAAAATTTTGTCAAAGAAAGAAATAAAGTGGAAAGTTATGCTACAAAACTCTGAATGGACCTGAGCCCAGATCCATGCTGAAAAAGGAGGCAGAGAGGAAAAACACTCTACAGACAACATGAGATGCAGGGCCAGTGAGACGACTCCACAGACGAAGGGGCCGCTGGCATGTCTCATGATCTAAGTTTGATCTTCAAGACCTACCTATATGGTGGGAGGAGAAATACCCACACCACATGGCATATACATGCACACAATAAATAACCACACCACATGGCATGTACATGTACACACAATAAATACACAAACCACATGGCATGTACATACTTATGCACACACAATAAATACCCACACCACATGGCATATACATGCACACAATAAATAACCACACCACATGGCATATACATATGTACATAATAAATACCCACACCACATGGCATGTACATGTACACACAATAAATACACAAACCACATGGCATGTACATACTTATGCACACACAATAAATACCCACACCACATGGCATGTACATGCACACACAATAAATTCCCACACCACATGGCATGTACATGCACACAATAAATACCCACAACACATGGCATGCACATACGTACACAATAAATACCCATGCAATAAATAATTTTTAAAATAAAAGTAAATATATTTTTAAAGCAAGAGGGACAGTGAAAGAATGAGCTGAGAAAATCCTTCAAAATACAGCACAATGAGATGATCTCTTTGAGATTGAAGCCAGCGTGGTCTTCATAGTGTGTTCTAGGCCAGCTATGACTACAGGGAAACCTTCTCCCAAAAAAAAGGGGGGGGGGAATAACAGCTGGTGGTTTTACAAAGCTAAAGAAACCTTTGTGTCCTTAGACTCCAAGATCCTAGATGTTCTTTAAAATGGCAGCTGCTTTATGCAGTAGTTTGAGAGATGCGTGGATATTTGCAAAGTTCTAGTGTCCAGAACATAGTAAATACTAAGTAAATAGCTTGTAGAACAAATAGTTATGATAGGAAAATTCTTAACAGATACTGGAGAGGTCAGAGGAATCCTTTATCCTAATGATACTTACGAAGAAATGATGGCCTGTTAGAGGCTCCTGAACACTGAGTCTGATATTTTTCCCCTAATTGTGAATATGAACTTATGGATGACAATAATTATAAAATATTTCACTTAAAGGGTAGATTATTATTTACTTAAAGTCTTCCTAAACATTATTGTTTTTTTGTTTTTTTTTTTATTATTTATTTTTGTATGTGTATGAATGTATTGTTTGCATGCAGGTCTGTGCACCCGTGTCGTGCAATGCCGCGGAGGTCAGAAGAGGGTCTCAGATTCCCCTGGAACTGGAGTTACAGATGGTTCTTAGCCGCCATGTGGGTGCTGGGGATCGAACCTGGGTCCTCTGCAAGAGCGTCGGTGCTCTTAACCGCTAGGCTATCTCTCCAGCCCCCCTAAACATTATTGTAAATAGTCATGATATAGCTCTGAGATAACAAGTATTAGCTTCAAATATGAAATGGACAAACTTTAAGCAGTTGCTATGTGCCTCAGATAGGAGCAGATTGTTGAAAGTTTCTCTGTGTAGAAGGCAACCTACCCTCCCAGAGAGATGTAGTTTTTATTCACTAATTCACATCCAACTGGAGGCAATGACAGCACCAAATCAACAGTGTTAGCATGCAGCCCATTCATTCAATGAAATGTTAGGGGCTCTGACAAAAGAAAAAAATCAGTGCCAGGGTAATTGCCTAATCCCTGAAGCTCAATATTATACAAAAAGTCTTAACCAAGTCAATAAGTCAAGAAAATTAAGTGGGAATTTGAATTTGAAATATAGAGATGAAATTCTTCTTTGTCAGCAAAATTGATTACATAGAAAACCCAAAGTATCAGAAATCTGCTAGAAATGATGAATTAACCAACCAGAGAAATCAGCAGAATTCTTGGGCAGCTGGGAGACCTGTCTCAAAAATAAGTTCAGAAAAAAAAAGCTATTTAATATTTGCTTCAAAATAATGTGGGAGAAATGTTAAGTAGTGTGTGGGATGTGAATTGGGAACAAAAAGACCACTTATGTTTGTCCACAAAAGAAAAAATGAGTATGGCAAAGCAGTACCAGCTACTCTAGCTGAGAGGTCAATGCATTCTTAGAATTTACAGGGTCTCCCTTTAGTCCCAGCTGGCCTGGAGCTCACTATATAGACCAGGCTGGCCTTGAACTCACAGAAATCTGCCTGACTCTACCTCCCAAGTGCTAGGATTAAAGGCTTCCACCACCATGCCCGGCTTAAAATTTATCATTTTAAGTCATATTTAATATTTCATGATAGAAGCCAAAGTAAAGCATGAGGAATAAAAATATTTTATCTGTGTAATCACAATCACACAAAGTTACAGTCCAATTTACTATATATAGAAGTCATTTGGGTTTTATATTTTCAGTTAAATTTTGAACTGAGGTTACAATATCTTATAAAAAAAGATTTTTACACCGGGCGTAGTAATGCATGCCTTTAATCCCAGCATTTGGGAGGCAGAGGTAGGCAGATCTCTGTGAGTTCAAAGCCAGTCTAGTCTACAAAGTGAGTTCCAGGACAGCTGGGGCTTCAGGGATACCCTGTCTCAAAAAGACAAAACAGAAAAGATTTTACTTTTTTTTTTTTTTTTTTTTTTTTTTGAGAGTGCTAGGATTAAAGGAATGTACCACCACGCCTGGCTTAAAGATGGTCCTTAGCCACCATGTGGGTGAGGGAATCTTACCCGGGTCCTCTGCAAGAGTAGTTGGTGCTCTTATCTGCTGAGCCATGTTTCCAGCCCCGCATTAATTATTTTTTAAGCATACCAAATTGAAATACATAGGTTTAAACTTCAGATTTATGGCAAACGACCTTCAAATATAATATAGACATTTCTTAAAGTTACCTTATTCATGTGTGATATTTACAACCCTGAGTTGTTTTATACACAACAGCTCTCCTATGTAAAAGGTTTCCGTGATGCAGAGAGGCCAGATCAAACCAAATTAAAGTCCAACAGAGGCAGGTTTTAATGGAGACTGGGCTCATGGGCTCTTCCAAGGTCTCAAGGTGCAGGGGCCATGGAAGTCGTGCATTGGGGCCAGGGTGGGGCACTGGGGAGGGGGATTTTATAGGTCTCTGGGGGCTGGGGACTGACATGTCACCAGAGAGCTGGACTGATGCCCAAGTAAGGTTATGAGACTGGACCCTGGGGGCAGGTACTCAGTGGACTACTTTGACTTCTCCAAACTGCCGAACTGAGTTTTCATGCCACCTGTCGTTCTTTGTTCTGCCTGGCTTTTTGCAGCACAGGCGGAGGGGACAGAGAGGCAAGTGGCAATAGGAAGCATTTTGGGCAAACAGGAAATTTTACAGCCTGCATGAAGGCAGGCCATGAATTCCAACCTAACATCCCGACCTCTTCGGGTGTATGGGCATCAGCTCAGATCTGGCTTCTTCAGGCTGGTAGGGAACAACGGAGTTGGTTGGTTTGAGCCCAAAAGAATGTATGGCTGTAGGAGCATTTGGTTGACTACTATTCTGGAGACCTCAAAAATCCATTCCTGGAGAAAGTGGAGAAGACAGGGAGCAAAGCAAAGAGAAGAAAACAGGCAAATGAGAATAAGGGGCCGTATGTTAGGAGCAAGCCAGGCAAAGGGGGAGATTGCCGCTGGAGCGAGGGGATGGGATGGGTTGGTAGCATTGTCTGAGGTCCTGCACCGGTTTCTGGAGAGACTCAACCCAGGTTTCCACCAGGCCAGACTCATTGACATAATAGCAGCCTTCTTCTCCCAGAGGCAGGCAGGTGGTCCCTTTGTCAGCTCAGAGGGGTCCAGTGCAATGAAAGGGGAAGTGAGGTCACTGACTGACAGCTTCTGGAGGAAGTGGACATCCGTGTGTCCCTTGGAACCCTGGGAAAGGGAATGGAAAGTTTTGGTACACAGAGCTCCAGGATGAAGCCAGTGTAACCACGACACTAGGTCCTGGGGAGGCATCAGTCATGAGTCCAAGTATTTCTGACAGATGAATATAAATAGCACAGCAGATCTCACCTATTTCTGAGATGTTTTCTAGCATGGCATAGCAGGTCTCTCACCTATCTCTCTGGTAATAGAGTATACATTATTTTATTTTTTTTATGATTAGACTTTCCTGTTGAAGTGTTTAAAATCATACTGTTAGCTCAGATAAGTTAATTTAATTTTGCTGTTAAGGTCAGTAGAGGTTCCAGTCTTCAAGGGTCACTCTGGGTTGGGGGAGCTCCTGCTCTTTTCTTTTACCAGTTCCTTCTATGTGAGGACAAAGTTAGGTCTGGCTTGACCAGGCTTCCCTTTGAAGTGTGAAATGACTTTCTTCTATTAGACTAGACACTGGCTGGAGTCCCTTAAATGAATCTCCAAGACCTCCCTGGCCTGTGATGAATGGTGACTCATGGCCATAGGACATGTAGAGAGGTACCCATATAGAGGTGCCCTTGCCCTCTAAGGTCAACTTAAGCCCTGCCCCTAGAACTTAAGTTAACCTTAGAGGGCAAGGGCCAAAAGATTGTCCTTTAAAATCCCTCTAGCCAAATCTATTAAGAGCTTTAAGTGTGGTTGTTAAGCCTCCAGGAGTTGTATGAAGTTGGTATTTTTTTACAATTGAACATTGGTTGAAGCATTCTTAAATCCTGAATTGCTGTGACAAGACACTTCAGAATAATACTAACTTGGAGAGGAAAGCGTTTATTTGCTTTACATTTCCCAAGTCACAGTTTATTACTTAGGGACCCCCAGCTCATGGCAGGAGCCTGGAGGTAGGAGCTGCAGCACAGGCTAGGAAGGAGTGCTGCTTACTGGCTTGTGTTGCTGGCCCATGTTCAGTCTATCGTATCATACAGTATAGAAATATCTGCCCAGGGATGGCATTGCCCACAGTGGGCTAGGCTCTCCCACGTCATTTTACAATTAAGAAGCTATCCTGTAGCCGGGTGTGATGACACACACCTTTAATCCCAGCACACGTGGGAGGCAGAAGCAGGTGGATCTTTGTGAGTTCAAGGCCAGCCTGGTCTATTGTGCTGGATAGCTTTAGAGTCAACTTGACACACCTGGGTTGAGGGAGCCTCAGTTGGGGAATTGGCTCCATTGGATTGGCCTGTGGCCATATCTGTGGAGTATTGTCTTGATGGTCGAGTAGTGTGGGAGGGCCCAGCCCACAATGAGTGGTGCCACCCTGGCCAGGTTATTGTGTACCGTATAAGAAGGCAGGCTGGGCATGAGCCAGGAGAGCAAGCCAGTGAACAGCATTCCTCCATGGTCTGTGCTTCAGCTCCTGCTTCCAGGTTCCTACCCTGAGTTCCTGGCTTGGGCTCCCTGAGTAAGAACTGTGACCCAGGAGATGTGAGCTGAATAAACCCTTTCCTCCCCAAGTTGATATCGGTCAGAGTGTTTTGTCACAGCAATGGAAGACAAACTAGGACATCTACATAGTGAGTTCCAGGATAGCTGGAGCTATAGGGAGACCCTGTCTCAAAAAGACAGAAAAAAAGAAAAAAAAAGAAGCAGCAGCTATCCTGTAGATATGACCACAGGCCAGTCCAATGAAGGCAATTATTGAGGCTTCTTAGCCCAGGTATGTCAAGTTGACATTAAAGCTGTCCAATACACTATACATTTCGTTCTTTAAGGTCTATAAAGGCTATTTAGGTACTCTAAGTAGAATGGATTTAAACCATGAAAGGAAAAATTTAACATAGGCCAGGAAACAAGCCCAAAATAATAAATGGGCTGAAAACAATACCTTCTAGGTCTATCTCAAACGAAGGCTGTTTCACTATAAAGATACATAGTTTGTTTTTCTTGCCCCCAGATTCTGAATTATAGTTTTGAGAAGAAAAGGGGCGGGGGGCATTTTTCACATACTTACAGCAGACAGGAAATGGACTTAAATTAAGCTCACCGAAATTGGTTTCATTTGGACTGTCCCATGTGGTCCCCAGCAGTAAGACCTAATTTTTCTTAAAAAATCAAAAG
The DNA here is from genome assembly GCA_009823505.1 of Rhizomys pruinosus. Lineage (NCBI taxonomy): Eukaryota > Metazoa > Chordata > Mammalia > Rodentia > Spalacidae > Rhizomys > Rhizomys pruinosus. The sequence goes on from VZQC01011114.1 coordinate 44,478, forward strand.
TAACATGTGCAAAGTATAACAGAGATATATAAAACATTTTTAATGTGTATGGGTAACTCAATACTTACATATGTCCATTTCACTTGAGATTCTAATAAGGTATGTAGTATAAGCCAAAGGAACAGACTTAAAATTTTGGTTGCGGGTTGGAGAGATAGCCTAGCGGTTAAGAGCACCAACGCTCTTGCAGAGGACACGGGTTCAATCCCCAGCACCCACATGGAGGCTGAGAACCGTCTGTTACTCCAATTCCAGGAGAACTCCAGTTCCAGGGGAATCCGAGACCCTCTTCTGACCTCCACGGCATTGCACGACACGGGTGCACAGACCTGCATACAGACAATACATTCATACACATACAAAAATAAATAAAAAAAATTTTTTTTTTAAAGATTACATTAACTTTAAAAAACATTTTGGTTGCAATACTAATTTTTTTGCAATACTAATTTTTTTTTTTTTGGTCTTTTCGAGACAGGGTCTCCCTGTAGCCCCAGCTGTCCTGGAACTCACTCTGTAGACCAGGCTGGCCTTGAACTTACAAAGATCTGCCTGTCTCTGCCTCCCAAGTGCTAGGATTAAAGGCGTGCGCCACCACGCCCAGCGCAATACTAATTTTTATAATAATAGCAATGAATCTCTATGATATTATTACAACAATTATCTCAGATAAAATATTCAAAGTTATAACATTTAAGATTGTCCACAGGTTTCACAGTACTGAGAATCTCCAGCTGTGGAACACAATTTCCTTGTAATAAGGATATGAACATATTGAAATAATTAATTTTAATGATGACACTTTATAAAAGTTGTACTGTCCATCAGTGACCTGATGGATTCTTGATATGCTATAACTATATTATAGAACTCTTAAAAGTAAACAGTACTTCATACATACACTCATACATAAGGTTCTAATAATTAATTTTGGTGATAGTTTATAAAGGTTGTACTGAGCAGAGGCACATACATTATGAAACATAAATGCTTTCATTCAGAGGAAACACCTTACATTGCCTATCAATGGTCTGAGAGATTCTTAATATGCTATAACTACATTACAGAGTCCTTAAAGGCTAACAGTATTCATACACATACATACACACATGTATCCACACATTCACACATGAGAATTTTTATCCTAGAGTTTGTTGTCACATACATTGCCATAAAACTTAAAAGCTTTCATTTGGAGAGAGCATCTTTAGAAATGTCATGCAGCCTTGGTTAGTTCCCTCGCATTCCCAAGGCTGAGGTGGCTAATACAGTTTTTCTATCATGCTGTTACCAATGTCTCGCACCTTTAGTTCTATAAGGGTGAACTTTTGAAATGAACTTTCAAAATATTTTAACAAGTGATGGAAAACAGAATTATATGTCCAATTGTTACGAAAGCCAGCCATAACTAAAATTACAATTACATTCCTCAAGGGAGAAGCTAAAGAATGGGGTGATAGAAGACATTCAGTCATAAAGCAGTACAAAACAAAGATAATTCAGCAACTGACAATACCAAAAGTACAGGAGAATGGTATTCAGGAACCTAGAATGAGAGAAGAAGGCAAAAACACAACCTACAGTGTGTGGGGTGGGGGGGACCTGTGATGGCCACAGTGCAGACCAGGGCAGTGGCGTATACACAAAGGCATAGGGTAATTCTGTGAAATAGAATAAACAAAAGGTTTAAAGGCAGTTATTTGGGGGGGGTTGTTTGTTTGTTTGTTTTTGGTCTTTTCGAGACAGGGTCTCTCTGTAGTCCCAGCTGTCCTGGAACTCACTCTGTAGACCAGGCTAGCCTTGAACTCACAAAGATCTGCCTGCCGCTGCCTCCCAAGTGCTAGGATTAAAGGCATGCACCACCACGCCCAGCTAAAGGTAGTTATTTTGAACACATTACATTTGTCTATTCTTAGGAAGCCTGTTTAAGCAAGAGAAAAGAAAACCCCTGTTAGTAAACCTTAATAGGAAGAGTTAAAAATCAGGTCTTCAGAGGTCTGAAAGCCTGAATGGAAACTGAAATCAAAATACCTATAAAGTAAACAATCAAAAGAGAAAATATCTATAAACAATCAAAAGAGAAAATGCCTATAAAGTAAACAATCAAAAGAGAAAATACCTATAAAGTAAACAATCAAAAGAGAAAAATACCCCAAAACAGTTACTTTGGAAGATAAATTAAGTCTAACAGATAATAAATAAAATCTTCACATAACCAGCTTAGATCTTGCTCTGTAGGAACCCGAATTCATTAGGACTTTGAAAAAAGTTTAAAAGGCATGCCAAAATTAAATTTCATATGTTTTTTGTGCATAATGAAGCATGAAAGATCCTAGAAGTGGCCACTTTTGACAGAAACCAACACAGAAGAGAACATGGACCCATGGCAGACCATTACATGAATCTCAGACACATGGGAGAACAGTTAACACAGAGATAGCTTGTACACATGACAGACAGACACATGATTTAATTGCATCCTTTAAATCTGGACAATGGGAGATCCCTTTTTCTAAAAATCTCATAGCTAAGTGTCAGTACCCAGAATAACCAGATGTCAAGTTACAGAATGTTCTCAATTCTGTGACCTGCTGCATAGCGTTAGCCTAAAGCTGTCCATGGCTGTGCAGGACCATAGAACTAATTTTCATTGTCACATTCACACACAATCATTCAAAGTTTAAGACATTTAATTAATTCCATTAAATTACTGTTGTACCTAAAATGGGTTAATGTCACTAAATTCCTGTTCTGCCTAAACTGATGGCTCTTGTATTTCTCGGGGAATGGGGCACTGACAGCTCTGACTTCTCCCATGCTGAGAAGGGGTGCATGGTGTGGCAATTGGGGTATCCTCAGATCTGGTTTCCAGACATTTTGATACTCTCAGCTTAAGTAGCTTCTGACAGAAAAGGGAAATTACATCATTCAATGTCATTGAACAACAATAGGCTGAAGGTGCAATAAACAATATCTCATATGACATAAGTCTAAGGTTTGGAAGCACAGTATCTCAGACTTTAAAGGAAATATACTGGTCAGTTATATTTTGGTTTAAATAATTATATGAATTAATAAAATTCGATTATGATGATCTTTTGTAAGTAGGCACAGTTATATTAAGTGTGGAGAATTAAGGTTCCCTAGAAGGCAGAAAGTCTGGAAATAAATCTGCAGAGTAAAAAGCCCAGATAGTGTTCAGTTTAACCAAGCATCTCTTAACTTCTGTCTAATGACCCAGACTACTCTTGCCTGGCTCATATAATGCCAACATTACTGCCTAAGAGTGGCTTGCAAGGGGTCAGGAGATACTGGACACTGGGCTCCTAGTTGCTGCACTCATCAACCTGGCAGGAGGCAATGGTTCTCATACCAGGAAGGCTGAACTGACCCCATTTCACTCCTGTCAGTTGTCAGCAAGTCAAAGGAGTTTGTTATAGAGAAACCAAGACTGTATCACAAAGTCACCTGTCACTGTGGAGTACTTCTACTGATAACAAGAGATAAAACTGGGTAATTGCCAGACCATCTCATTAGGTAGAAACATCCTAATAATCTGGGGAACTTCAAGTCACTTAAGGAGTAAATACCACTGGAGAGTTAAACTGTAATTACTAAAACTAGAAATGCCACATTCCTGGCTGTTGCCCTGCCTTCCAAGTGAGCACTACAAAAACACAGCCAAGGTGGACAATGCTGCCTGGACAACCACTGTATCCATAGAGTGGCCAATACCTTCAGATATGAGGAATGAATATATATATATATAATTATAAATATATAATATAATCATATGTATGATTATCTTTATTAACTCCAGCAGTTTAACTGAGAGAATTTGGTACTGGTTTTGGTCACNTATAATATATAAATATATATTTTATATTATATATATAATATAAAATAAATATAATATAAAATCATATAATATAAATATATAATATAAAAAACTAAATATTTTATATTATATATAATATATATAATATAAAATATTGTATATGTTATATATAGTATATATAAAATATATATTATAAATATATATATAAATAATATATATTATATATTTTTATATATAATATATATATAAACACATATATATATTAAACATGTATATATAAATAGAAATATATATATATTTATCAAAGACCCTGCAAGATTCATGAGACGTGGGTATGTTGGCTAAGTTGTTCATGCTGCTTTGAGTTAAGGTCAGCTCAGCGAAGCCCTCCACCTGAACAGACGTCACATCCTGTGCACACAGTCCCTATAAAATTCAGGCCTGATTAGAGGAGGCTGGAGCAGCACCTCCAGTGGGGCCTCTGGCTTCTGCCGCCCTTTGTCAAAGGCTATGTGGTTCCACCTAGGGATTGGCAAATCCATAGGATCCTTCACAATTTCAATGCATGTTTGAGGTTATTTAATGAGGAACAGCACCATCCAAATAAAAAAAAAAAAAACACTGGCCCCAGGAGCCAGAGGTGGGAACAGTAGCAAAACAAAGTAACAGAATGAGAAGGAAAAAAAGGGAAAAAAAATGTTTGACACTCCTTTCCCACAGAAATCTCTTAAGGCATAGGGGAAGAAAGAAAGAGTTGGGGATGGAGGAGGGGAGGGAGGGAGGAGGGAAGGAGGGAGGGGGAGGGAGGAAGGGAGGGATGGGAACACAGACCCCAACAAACCTGCCCATAGGGAACTCATCCCATCTGTTCTTAGACCAGCAGAAACTTTGCAGGTTGTTTCAAGCATAAGGTCTGGGGGTGTCCCAATTTTGATAAATTTAGTAGGAGACACCCCAAGGGTGTCTGAGGACTGGGTTTTGACTGGGAGTTGCCCATCACAAACCCTAAACTGGGAGCCAAGGATCACAGTGGGGCATCCCCTGCAGAGATCAGAGGCCGGGATGGAATCCTGCAGTCAAAGCAGAAATCCTCTGCCGAGATCAGAGGCCCCTTAGGTGGGGGTTCCCTGCAGACAGAACATCTCCTGATCCACCGAGGGTCCTGGAAAATGGAGGCTGCAGCTTAGGAGGACAGAGACCCGGAGGAAAAAGGCTGGGAGGGCCATGGCTGGAGATGGGCAACTTACCTTCAGTTGAAAACCAAGTGTATCTTCAGAGGGGAGAAGCAGAGTGGGCCTCAACATCTAAGAGCCGGCCCTCCTATCCAGAGGTGCCCAACTCTGCTAGTTTGGCACCAAATGAAAGGTTTCAGTGAGGCAGAGAGAGTCCAGATCAAATCAAATTAAAGTCTAACAGAGGCAGGTTTGAATGGAGGCAGGGTTCCCAGGCTCTTCCCAGGTCCAGAGGTGCAGGGGCCATGGAAGTCAAGCTGGGGCTGGGGTGGTGAGGGGCATTTTATAGATCTCTGGGGGCAGGGGGCTGACATGTCGCCAGAGAGCTGGACTGATGCCCCAGGAAGGTTATGGGACTGGACCCCTGAGATGGGTACTTGAGTGGACTACAAGACTTCTCCAGACTGCAGAACTAAGTTTTCAGGCCTCTTGAGCTTGTTCTTTGTTCTCTGCTTTTTGCAGCAAGGCAGAGGGGAGGGAGTGGCAGATGGCAATAAGGAAGCATTTGGGGCAGACCTGCAGGAAGGCAGGCCAGGAACTCTGACCTGACACTATGCAAATGGCAAAACTTATACCTTGGAGCTCAATTTTACAGAATCAAGCTAAGGACTCAAGCTGTTATGGTTTGGGTTTTTTTTTGGGGGGGGGGTTGTACCATCTTAAAAAGGTTTGGTATTTCTGGTCCACAATGATGCATGACACAAGGAAGGTAGAGAACAATTCCTCTCCCAGTTACAGTTAAAAATGGAAGGTTGGAATTTTGCATAAAACCCCAAATTATACCTGGGAAAAGTCCAAGGACAACTACATGACAATGAACTGGGGTCCTAAGTTATTTTGTAATTAATAGAACCCATGATATTCAAATAGGCAGTAATCAAATCAAAAATATTAAGCACCTATTGGTTTGAGATTAAAATTAGAGATTCATGATCAGTTTCTTTTTTTTTTACACATTGAAATCAGAGTGTAAAAACCAACTATGAAGTGCATTCCAAACTTCTGTGTAGCAGAGTAGGATTTTCTGTCCATTGGCACCAAAGCGAGGTCACATTCCCTGGAAGACAGAAATTCCACTTCTGAACATAGAATAAGTTAGAAAAAAATGACCCCTGTAGTTTGAATTGTTATTGTGCTTCTGAGATCTAAGATTTCTAATATACTAGCAGTTAATAAAGCAAACCCTGGCAAAATTGTCAGGTTAGTGATGCTAACTCCCTTCCTCAACCACCAAAAAGGTTTTTTTATTTTTTTAATTTTATTTACTTTTTTATGTGTATGAGTGTACTGTCTGCATGTAGGTCTGTGCACCTGTGTCATGCAGTGCCGCGGAGGTCAGAAGAGGGTGTCGGATTCCCCTGGAACTGGAGTTCTCCTGGAATTGGAATTACAGACGGTTCTCAGCTGCCATGTGGGTGCTGGGGATCGAACCCAGGTCTTCTGCAAGAGCAGTTGGCATTCTTAACTGCTAGGCCATCTCTCCAGCCCCCAAAAAGTTTTAATATGAAAATAATTGCTAAGCCGAACAAATGGGAAATAATGGGAAACTAAGGGACCAAATCCAAGCTGACAATAACAAAACCCAGTCAGGTGTCTACTGAGAAACTGAAGAAAGTGTGCTTCACTCCCAAACCTCATTAAGAAATCTGAAAAGGACATCAGCTTTCTGGATATGGTATAGTAGTAGTAGTAGTAGTCCTTCTTCAAATCTTAGTGGTCTACAGTTTTCTGCAATTTCATTCCCCAACTACATATTTATTAAAATCTTCCCTATCAGCCTAAAGATTTGTGATTCAAAGATTTACTAAAGTATTCTATGCATCCTATCTATACAAAAACACCTATTAATTATTATAATTGGTTTATGCAGAATTAACATTTTTGGTTTTTAAAATTGTTAATCATGCTTACTGCACATCAGGACTCCATAATGAATCTGAATCTAAATCACAATGATTTAACAAACACTTTACTTAAATTACTAATTAAATAACTGAAAAGTATTTTCAGTCAAACCAAACTTAAATGGGCTATAAAGAAAACTAACCCTCAAAACAGACCATATACACATCTATTTCAAAACTCCCTTTGCTAGCTAGCCCCTTTCCCAAATCTTTAGCCTGAAAAAAAAAAAAAAAAACAGTAAAATCTACACAAAATTTTAATGCAATCATACAAAGGTTACATTAGGTCAACTACAACAATTTTTTGTGTGTCTTTTTGAGACAGGGTCTCCCTGTAACTCTGGCTGTCCTGGAACTCACTAGGTAGACCAGGCTGGCCTTGAACACACAAATATCCGCCTGCCTCTGCCTCCCAAGTGCTAGGATCAAAGGCGTGTGCCACCATGCCCAGCCTAAATACAACAAATTTATAAAGCAATGCAATAATGCTCTTCAGAAGCTGAACTGAACTGACTGTCCAAGTCTCTTGTTGCTGCAGCAGTGTGAGGACAGAGGACAGCAGGCAGTGTCCACATTGTAACAAGCTAATGGAGACCTGACATATCCTCCTCTTCTGATGCAAAATGCATTCCTTCCCTGAGGTACAACCCCCACCAGCTCCTCGGGCAAATCCAGCTAGCACCTCCCACAGGCTCTGGGCCTGCCTGCAGACAGTCAGCTGTCCTTTGACCTGGCTCCATAGTTCTAAAACCAATTTAATCCCTCCTTAGTCCCTCCACTCAAGCACCCTGACCCTCTGTGGAATATGGCCTTTATTTCTATGTCCCTTTCTTTTATTTTTTTTAAATTTATTTCTAATTATGTGCATTTATGTGGAGATGCATGCACTGTAAACCAAGTGCCTTGACAAACCAGAAATGGTCATCAAATCCCCTGGAGCTGGAGTTACGGGTGATTATAAGCTAATCAACTTGGGTGCTGGGAACCCAGCTCTCATCCTCTGTAAAAGCAGTAATCATTCTTAACCACTGAGCCATTTCTCCAGCCGCCTACATCCTTTCCATGTACACATTCCCCTCCCATAGCCTTCTGGTCATCCTGCTTTCCTCTGCAGTAAGGAGCCCATCTTCAACTCCTTTAATGTGATCCATCGTTTTGCTTGCTTTAACCATCCTGGTTTTGTCAGACACACAGAGCCTTCTGACATCAACCCTCCAGGGGACATGTGACATGGGCCATGCGCACATCACTCTCAACCATCTGCCCCCCTGGAGATGGTTATTATCTGACTTCTAAGTCATCCCAATACTGCACAGTGAAGCAACCCTTAGAAGGCAGTGGTAAGATTTGGAGATAGAGAATTTTGAAAGGCAACTAAATGCATTACCAGATAATGGAGAATTGATTCTCCTTTAACAGAGACAGTGGCTATGGGGGTTCGGCTGTTCTCTAAGTCCTTCCCCAGTCGGACAGAGGTATCATGTGGCCCCAAGAACTGATTGCCTGAGGGGGGTGTGAACTGGATTGGCCCCTGAGGAAGCATGGAAAGGAGAAGGCTAAGATTGCAGGGGGTGCTTAGGACCTTGGGCAAATTTCTGGACTGCATAAAACCAATAAATACTTATGAAGATTGTCTAGATTTGCTTGACATTGAACTTGAGTTGTTGTGCTAGAAAGCCTTTCACTCAAATACCTGCCAGGCACAAAGGCAATGAGAAAGAAGAGGCATCTCTGATAAGGACCACCCAGATGCCCACACTTGATGTGGATGCTGAGAAAGCAGGGCCACAGTAGCAGCTCCCTTCTGAGGACAAAACCTACCCAGCATGGTCCTTATCCCCTCAGACAGCCACACAGTGAAAAAGCTCCAAGAATGATCTTTGATATCGAATGGCTAAGAGCTAAAGACAGAATACTTGTGACTGATTGCTCGTTCATTTCAGGAGCCTAAGCCCCTGTCACTGCAGGATGGAATGAAGGATGGGTGGGTAGGTAGATGGATGGATGGATGGATGGATGGATGGATGGATGGATGGATGGGTGGGTGGATGGGTGTGTGGGTGTGTGGGTGTGTGGGTGAGCTGATAGATGAACATATGGATGGATGGATAAATGAATAAATGGACAGATAGATAACTACCATTAAATGCCCCTGAGTCCTATTGGAATGTCAGGCCTGCATCTTAGTCCAATTCCTCTAGATTCAGACTGCAAAGAACTTGAAAGATAACTCATAAAGTTACAGAGTCTAAGCTGGACAAGGCTATAAAGTACCATTTGTTCTAAAAATCTTCCTTCTCTACAGTGTTAAACTGAAACCCTCAGAGAATGGTCCCCAGCATCTTTAGGGACAGTTAGATCTAAAATAGAGTCTCTCACCTCTCAGTATAAATCCAAAGGTTATTCTTTAAATAATAGCTCTTCTCCCCTTCTTCCACCTCTCATGTGTCCCTAATTAGGTCATTCCACCAACTTCGTGGTGACTGTCCTCTTACCCTCCAAGAAGCCCAGGGATTATTGGATTGCCAAGGGATCAGCGCTGCTGTGCCAACTGAATGAGTGAACAAGCTGCCCTCGGTCTAGAGATTTTTCTGATACAGAGTCTGATGGATTTATACATGAGAGAAACATATGACTTCTGATTCATCATTGGTAGCAATCACAGCTGTTATTTCTTTTATGACTTAAAATAAAATGTCTTTGAGTTCTTGGTGTTGGAATTCCAAGCTATCATGACCAAGGGAACGTATAAAAGGAAGAGTTTATTTGAGCTCACGATTGATGGTTCCAGGGAATTAGTCCATTGTGGCGGGAGGCATGGTGGCCAGGGCTGGAGCAGCAAGCGGAGGGTCACATCTCGCAATGAGCACAGGAAGCAGAGAGAGAGACTGGAGACCACAAGGCTTGTTAAACGCACTAAGCCAACCCCCAATGACATACTTCCTCCAGCACAGCCACACCTTCTAAGATCTCCAAGAACAGTGCCTCCAACTGGAGACAAAATGTCTGAATACTTAAAGCCTATGGGGGGACACTCATTCAAACCACCATAGCCACCATGCACATAGAACCCTCAGGCATTGATCCCCATCTTCCCACCTTGCTGAAAACAGGGTCTCTCTGTGTGTTTGCTGCTACCTACACCAGGCTAGCTGGCTCACAAGCTTTTATCAAGTCTCCTATCTCAGGCTCCAAACTCCCTGTAGGGGCATGCTGGGATTGCAGATGTACGCACTGCTGTATCCAGCCTTTACATGGGTTCTATGTATTCCAACTCAGGTCACCAGATTTGCATGACAAGTGCCCTACCCTCTGGGCCAGCTCCCTAACCCATCAGAATGTTTTAAGTATGTTTATGATTTTTGTGTTTAGCCCCATTCATAGCTGTCTTCTGCTATATGCATCCCCCAGGTGGTAGGTTAGGCACACAAGGTAGGCAATACATGTGCTCCCTGCTCTGTTAGAATCATGTGTTCATGGAAGTACAGACTGGTCCTGTGCAAGTGCAGAGAGATTTCCCCCTTTTATGATGAAACAATGTAAAAACTAGCCAAGTCCCAACCAGGCACATCTGAACCTCTGACACCTCAAAGGCAGACGGACTTGGGCCAGTGCTAAATTGGACCATGCCTGTGATGAACCATTGTGTCAGTACTGCCTGAAGAGTTCTTGTTTCCTCAGCCATAACATGACCTAGGAAACTACAGAACTGCTTGGCTTCCTAGTGAGCTTCTGGAGAAAGCCACACCAAACCTTTACAAAGCAACACGGTCAGCCTCAATGATCTCACCATCCTATTTGGCTTCTACCTTCAACCTTCATTTCCATGCCGGTCAAGAGTTAAAAAAGACTCAGCCATGAAGAGAAGGGAGTGCTACAGTCAGTCCACAAATTAGAAACTACTCTTTTAATATTTTTATATTTGCTTTTGGTTTATGTGTATGAGTGTTTGCCTGCATGTATGTATGTATGCATGTATGCATGTTTGCATGTATGTGTGTGTGTGCCATGTGCATGCCTGATGCCTATGGAAGCCACAAGAAGACAGCAGATCCCCTGGAACTGGAGTTAAAGAAAGATGATTGTAAAACACCATATTGGTGCAGAGTTCCCTGTAAGAGCAGCAAGTGCTCTTAACCACTCCAGCCCCAGAAACCATTCTTGGCATTTCAAGCAAGAATAGGCGCTACTAAGGCCCACGATGGCTGCTGCCACAGTAGTCAGAGGTCAGTATCAGGCACCACAGCAGCCATACTGCTTTGTCAGAAATCTGTAGAGACTGCCAATGTAACAGCTGCCTCACACAGGTGACTAGAGCGGCTGCATATCCTGGGTACTGTGCAAACCTATATCTGCCAGAATCTGCTAGTGACTGCCAGTGCTGAAGAAAGACACCCTACCCACTCCTGCCTTCTTAAGAATCTAAGTTGTAGTAATAAGGAAATCTGTGGATTTCGAGCCTCCCACCCCTGCAACACAGAATGAAATGAAGGCGTCAGCCATGGATCCTGAGTGTCATCACTCACTGTCAAGTCCACAAAGACCTCCAGGTCCAGGAAATGACTGAGAGTGAGCCTACAAGAAAGTCTCCAAAGGGGTTGGAGAGATGGACAGTGTGCAAACATGAGGATTTGAGTTGACATCCTTGCGCATTAGGTAGGCACAGGACGATCGAGAGCTGGAGTTCATGGCCAACCAGCCTTCCCAAGTCGATGAGCTCTCAGTTTATGGAGAAACCATGTCTAAAAAAGAATAAGATGGAGAGTGACAGAGGAAGATGCCCAGTGCACAAACACACACACACACACACACACACACACACACAGAGAGAGAGAGAGAGAGAGAGAGAGAGAGAGAGAGAGAGAGTCGGGAAATGAGGGAAGCCACAGCTTACAATCCCGAGCACCAAGCTCCCCTGAACCAGATTGGAAACAAACTGTATAACATCTTGGCCCCATCCAATTCTAGACAACCTGTCTGGGTTTTGTGAGCTGCTCGGAGGCCCAGGAGGACTGCAGGGAAGCAGCAGGTGGGAGATGCCGATCTGGAACCTGGTGAGAGAGGAGATGAGCTGCATAGCGCTCAAAGGTCCCATTCCAGACACAACCATGGCAGTTCTCTACTTCTTCATGTCACAGAGCCCCCTCCTGAGATTGTATATGGAAAATAAGGAACATGGGCAGTGTGAAGCCTGCTTTCTCACACAGCCCCTCTGACAAAGCACACCCATCCCAAGGCTCTAGCTTGTCAGTGAGATGCTTAACATGTTACACATAAGGAAAGTATTGGTGGGGCCTAAAGAGTATGCTACACACCACAGTTCTGGTAGGAATCTGCACAGCCTACTGATAGCCCTGCATCCAGAACTAGGTACACACAGGGGAGAGTGCACCAGGAAACAGAAACAGGTCAAGATCCAGAGTTGCAGCTGAGTAGTGTAGGGCAGGAGGCGGGTGGTGGGAGAGTTCAGAGTGTGAACTACAAACTATTCATATACTCATGGCATGAAAAATTCTCTACAAAAAGGTAGTTTGGGTTTTTTTTTAATTTTTTGGAGGGGGATCTTTTTGAGACAGGGTCTCCCTGTAGCCCCAGATGGCCTGGAACTCACTATGTAGACCAGGCTGGCCTTGAATTCACAAAAATCCACCTGCCTCTGCCTCCTGAGTGCTGGGATTAAAGGCATGTACCAGTATTGCCTGCATGTGTGTAAGTGCACCCATGTCATGCAGTGCCCACCAAAGTCAGAAGAGAACAGTAGGTTCCCCTGGAACTAGAGCTGCAGATGGCTGTTAGTCACCCTGTAAGTGCTGGGAAACAGACCCAGGTCCTCCACAAGAGTGGCCAGTGCTCTTAACCACTGAGCCATCTCCCCAAACATGGCTTTTTTTAAATTATGTATATGTTTATGTATCTGTACACAAGAGTGCAGTACCCTCAGAGGCCAAAAGAGGGTGACGCATACCCGGTTGGAGCTGGAATTACAGGTGGTTGTGAGCCACCAGAAATGGGTGCTGGGAAGCAAACTCAGATCTTCTGTATGAATGATACAAGCTCTTAACAGCTGAGCCAGCGTCTCTCAAGCACTGCATTTATTTTTATGCAACTCTTTTATAATTTATTATTTTCTTACCAGTTGTTACATTATGCAGCTGCCTACCCTCCACCCATTCCACTGGATATGCCAAGTCACTCCTTGGAAAGAGAAGAATCACCTTTAGTTCTTTTCTTCGGAAGTTTCTTCTGCCAGAGTACTACATACCTGTAATCCCAATACTCTGGAGACTGAGATAAGAGAATCCTAAATTCAAGGCCAGGTTGGTCTACAGAGCAAGTTCCAGGCCAGCTGGGGCTACGGGGAGACCCTGTTTCAAAAAGATTAAAAAAAATCATTATGTAAATGAGACCCTCCCTCAAAGAAAACAAATTTTTTTCTTCTGGATTGGATCTATCAAGATAAGACCAAACTGTGCAGTAAAGGAAAGGCTTTTTTTTTTTTTTGGTCTTTTTGAGACAGGGTCTCCCTGCTGTCCTGAAACTCACTATATAGACCAGGGTGGCCTTGAGCTCACAGAGATCCAACCTGCCTCTGCCTCCCACATGTGCCACCATGCCCCCAAAGAAAGGCTTTTTTTAAGTCCAAAGGATCAAAGTCTTGGCCTGGCTCCTCCAGTCAAGGCCAGTCTCCATTCAGAAGCACCCAGAACACAGGGTGCAGAAGGACAGTGTGGTGGTTTGAGTGAGAACTGTCCCCAGTAGGCTCACGTACTTCAAGCCTTGGTCCTGTGTTGGCGAGATACTGCTGGTAGGGCCTTGCTGAAGGAAACATGTCGCTGGGGTTGGCTTTGAGAGTTTTTAGCCTTGCCCCACTTCCAGTTTGTTCTGTGCTTCATGCTTCGGTCGATGTGATCTCTCAGCATCCTGCTCTTGCAGCCAGGCCTCCCCCAGCACTGTGGACTCTGGATCTGTGAGCCAAAATAAACTCCTCCTTCCTCAAGTTGCTTTTTATCACAGCGATAGAAAAGTAACTAATTCAGACAGGCAAGCCCTGCTGGCCACTCTCGGACTATGGGAAGAATGTCCACAGCAAGGAAGCTGCAGCTGGGGTTGAGGAGATGGACCTGGGCTTACAGGATCACAATGCCGAGAAAGGCGACGAGACTCCCAGACCCTAGAGCCACATGCTTGCCTTTCGCCTCTGCTCTCTGAAGATGACAATGTGTATTTCTATGCTGAGAGGCTTCCTGTCGTCTTTGGCCCTCTTTGGTGCTTTGTGCCACTGCTACCAGAAAACCAAGTGACAGGGAACACTAGGAGACTGACCAGTCCTTCCCTGGTTCAGTGATAAAGTCTTGCTATAAGAAAGCCCAACTCAGGCTGGAGAGCTAGTGCAGCCCTGAAAGCCTCAGGCTTACAACCAGAAAGACAAGAGAAAACTCTTGTCATTAGCCTCTGGGCATCTTAGGCACAGATCATGCTCTCTGACTACCACAAGCCACTGCCAGGTCGTAAGGATTCTTCCCTGGGTCTCTGGCCCTCCCACCTACCAAGAAGGTCTAGACCTGTGTGAACACCATGCAAGCATGTCAAACCAAGGCAGTACAAGGTGAGGGTCCCAGAACTTCAGGGTCACCTTGTCCTTTCAGTACAACTCAAGTATAAAGCACCTAAACCCATGGCCACCTTTAAAGGAAATGGCCCAAGCTAAAAAAAAAAAAAAAAAAGTACTACACAGGGCGACTCATTATTCTGTCAGTAGAGGATGGTTACAGAGCAGCCACAGACACCAAGAGGAGCAGCCCTGTGCTCTGTCTCCAGGCTGCTCGCTTCTATGCATTTAGCAGTGAGGTCACACAGCACATCTGAGACTCCCTTTGATCCTCTCCATGGCTCCTAAGTCCCTAAGCATGGAGCTGTCCCAGTTGCTGCTCTCCTTGTCTCAGTCCCTGGACCATCTTGCTCCACTACTTTTTCTCCTCGCAGGCTCCACCACATGCCTTTATCTTACTATCACTAATACAGTCATCAGCTCCACAGCAGACTTTCACACTGTGCCCTGTGCCCCAGATCCTCCTTCCCCTTCAGTTGTCATCTGACTTCGTCAAGCATTTATGCAATACTGGTCTGGTCTGACAAGATCTGTCATCAGGCTCCACTCTGTCTGATTTCTTTATCAACCAAACTCCTGAGGGAGGCTCTCCTGAACTTGGGCTACTGATCTCCAACACGCACACTCTGTAAACTACACACACATACACACACACACACACACACACACACACACACACACACACAGCCTCTGTGCTTTCCTTGAGGATTGCCTACTCAGAACCAGGCTTCCACACCAGACTCCATACTTGATGAAGGCAAGGACAGTGTCTATCATTTTACCCCATAGACATAGCATATCACACAACCACAAACACAAGGAAGAAACTCAGTTAGCCTGGGTTGAATTTAAAGGGATCCTGGATTCCAGCCTCTTTTGGTGTAATGCTTCCAGAAGCTTCCTGACCTTCAGATTCAGCCCCTTTCATGCATCACTGATCCATTCCTTAGCACCGTAGGACTGAACTTTCTGTGATCGTCAGTTCTTATAGACATTCACTTCTACAAAGTTGCTTCCAGCTCTGCAAAGTTATAAACTATCCTAAACTTCAGTGGAGAAAAGGGGAAAATCAAGCACTTTGCAATCTTTATTCCTGCCCACTCAACTTTTAATGGGCCCATCTACACAGTCTTATGTGTTCTAACAAGTATAAACATGTAGCTTTTGCCCCGGTTTGAATCAGAACACAGGTACCAGGGGCTCGGTGTGAGGGGCATTCCTGGGTCTGTTGGGCACCTTACTCCAGGGAAGCACAGAGGCTGGCCTGGCTCAGCCTAACTGCTCCCCTCCCTCCAGGCACACTCTCAATTGCCAGTTACTCAGCTGAAGACATCACTTCTTCGAAACTTCTGCTCCTCTTTGCTGGTAGGTCAGTATTTACAGACACAACCAGATAGGTCCCTCTCCAGCACTTAGGGCTCAGGACATCACAACAGGCAGACAACCTGAAATTCACACCTGCCAAGGGAGGCAGTCATTACCTCCTCTCTAAGCCACTGGAGAATCTATCACATTGACACCCTTGGTTCTTCCCCACATATCCTCACTGTATTCTACACAAATCCCAGCCCTAAACAGAAAATAAAAGATCCTTTTTTAATTATTTTTTTCAGTCTTTCTGAGACAGGGTCTCCCTGTAGCTCCAGCTTTCCTAGAACTCTCTATGTAGACCAGGTTGGCCTTAAACTCACAGAGATCCACCTGCCTCTGCCTCCTCAGTACTGGGATTAAAGGTGTGAGATTAAAGGTGTGCAAGATTCTTTGTAAAAACATGTTTTTATTTTGTGTGCATGTGTATTGCATATGTAGACATGTGTTGGCAAGACTCTTTTAAAAGTGTGCGTTACTGTTCTATCCCAACAGATCAGCAATGTCTAGAAGGCACTGAATGAACCCTGTTAGTCCCTCCATGCCTCTATTCAGACAGAGGTTCTCTGGCCGTTGGTTGCTACCTATCAGGAGGTGAAGTGCTCCCAGGGCGGGCCACTCGCCACCTCAGCCCAGGCCGCCTTTGAACCTCTTTCCTAGATAGAACATATACTTTCCAACTGTGAGAAACTCGAACTGAATTCCAGTTTTCCTCTAAAGGCAACTATAGTTCCCAAGCATCTTTTTTAAAGTTTTTATTACATTTATTTAACTGAAGGGAATAGGGCACATGCTATGGCTCACATGTCGATGTCAGAGGACAACTTACAGGTGTCAGTTCTCTCCTTACTTCCTGCAGGTACCAGGGACGGGACTCAGGCCGTCAAGTTTAGCCACAGAGCCATGCCACAAGCCCCCTAAACGTCTCTTACAGTTTTTTTAAAAATGCCATCAGAGGGGCTGGAGAGATGGCCTAGCAGTTGAGAGTACCGACTGCTCTTGCAGAGGACCCGGGTTCGATCCCCAGCACCCACATGGCGGCTGAGAACCATCTGTAACTCCAATTCCAGGAGAACTCCAGTTCCAGAGGAATCCGAGACCCTCTTCTGACCTCTGCAGCATTGCACGACATGGGTGCACAGACCTACATGCAGACAGTACATTCATACATATAAAAATAAATTAAATAAAATTTTTTTTTAAATGCCATCAGAAGGACTTCCTCCTACCTTTGGCAAAAATCAGGTTTACAAGGATAAAGTTAAGCTGGGCATGGTGGCGCATGCCAGCTGGTCAATCTTGTCTTAAGGTGCAGCAGCCTGCAGGTTGCATCTGCCTGGGGAGGTGTGGGACTCTGAGCCACATTCAGAGCTCTCCCCAACTAACCAGCACGTCTGAGCAGTTAGTCCCTTCTCACTCGGCCTCCACAATAATTTTTTTTAATTTAAAAAGGTCAGCCAGGTGTGGTGGGGCACACCTTTAATCCCAGCATTCTGGAGACAGAAGTTCAAGGCCAGGCTGGTCTACATACTGAATTCCAGGCTAGCTGCAGATACAAGGAGACCCTGTCTCAAAAAGACCAAAAATAAAAAGAGAGAGAGAGAGAGAGAGAGAGAGAGATCAGGCAAGACTAATTTTATGTAAAAATAAACAGGCACATTTATCTCAATTAGTATTCACATTTGCTTTCTGCTTTAATAAATGCTAAAATTAATTGTTTTTAAAATAAATTTCTTGGGTCTGGAAAGATGGCTGAGTGGTTAAGAGTGCTTGCCACTCTTCTAGAGGACCCAAGTTCAGTTTCTAGCACCCATGTCAGGCACCTCACACCAGTAATTCCTAACACCCTCTTCCTTCTGCACACAAACACATGTGGCACACAGACATACAAATATGTAAATAAAAAATGTTTTACATCTTTAAAAGAAAAGTCTTTGTAGTTTATTATCAGTGAATGCTTTGTATATCTATTTTATATACTGATATACCCGGAGTTATGTAAAATTTTTCTTGGGCAAAAAGAGGAGTCACATGTGGAAACATTTAAGAAGATGTGATTAGGGCTGGAGAGACGGCTCAGTGGCTAAGAGCACTGGCTGCTCTTACAGAGAACCTGGGTTCAGTTCCCAGCACCCACATGACAGCTAACAACCATCCATAACTCCAGTTCCAGGGAATCCAACACCTTCTTCTGACTCCATGGGCATTGCATGACATGGGTGCACTTACCCACATGCAGACAATACACTCATACACATGAAATAAAATAACAAATAAAACATTTTTTAAAAAGAAGATGTGGTTAAGACATTCTGGAACAGTCTTTATCTTTTGAACTTTCTACCGGTGACATATCACCCTCTGGGGACAGTACTGGACTCAGTTGTATCGTTCCTCTCCCCAAGGCTGCTGTCCCTTCTTCTTCTCTGATGTCCGTACACATTTCCTCAGCTCTCATGTGCAGTGTCAGCCACACCCTCTGGTTCCTGTCTCTCTACCCCAGCAGCCTCATGCACAAGAACACCCACACCTCAGAAGCAGAGCTACCATGTGCCACTTTCTCAGAAGTACTAAGTCAGCCAGGAGGCTGTCAGCCTGGATCCCTGACAGCTGGCACATGCTGTCTGCTACCTAATCCCTGAAGCCTCCACCTTCAGCTGGGTGCCTGGAATTAACCATCATCCCTCTATCTGTTCTTGAAAGGTTTGTGAAGCTACCTCATTATCTGCAGCGTCTCGTTCGGGCCAACCAAACCTGCCGTTTTATTTTTAGGGCTTTGTATGGCCTCCATCCTTTGTGTCCAGGGCATCTGGATGTCATCTGGAGCTGCCCTGAGTGAACGTGACAGAGCTGAGGTCCCCCACAGTTAGTGTTTGATAAGCTCCTCTGTGGTATAGGATCAGAACAGTGCCTACGCAAAGTCTCTGCTGCTGCTGCTGCAGGAGAGTCAGGCTCTAAGGAAAGATGCCCCCCCTCCCCAGGGATGGCAGAAACCATAGGTCTCGTTTGAGTTCACTAGTGGGGCAGCCATTTGCTTTCTTTTTTCTTCTTTTTTTTTTTTTTTCAGTGCTGAGGACTAAACCCGAGGCCTTGCACATGCCAAATAAATGCCCTGCCACTGAGCTACACCCGCTGTGCTGCCTGCCCACTTCCTCTTTTCTCCATGGCTGGCAGTGGTCTCACCTCTGTGCTTGTTTGGTCAGGACCAGGACACTGCTGCTTAAAAAGGGCGCATAAATCCTTGCATGGTATCCAGAAAAGGAGGACAGTCCTGCCCCCTTCAGACCACATCTGGGGACCTGCCCTAAGAAGGGCAGAGACATCACGGAAACCTCCATGAAGGTAATCTGGATAGGAGACGATCAAGAGCTGGCATGCAGGATGGGGCGGGGAGAGCCCTGGGGACACCCAGACCCCACGCATCAATGAGTTCCATCACACAAAGAACTGGACAGGAATCTCCTGATACACACACATCTTTTCTGGCTAGCAGTGAGGCAGTGCAGCCGATGGATTCATTAAGATCCATGGGATGGCAATGAAAATTAATGTGGGAAGATGGGAAGGATGAGAGCTAAACCAAATGAACCAGATTTCATTTGTATAGAACTTCAAGTGTGGGGAGTGGAGTGGGTGAGGTTTTCACATGCAGAGGTCAGAGGTCAGCATCTTCCTCTATTGCTCACCACCTTAGTTTTTGAGATTGGGTAGCTCACTGAACCTCGAATCCACTGTCTCAGCTAGGCTGGCCAGCCAGGGAGCCCCTGGGATCTGCCTGTTTCTGCTGGTGTACAGTGCTGTGGTCACAGCCACTACATCTGGGTGCTGGGGATCCCAACTTAGGTCCCCGTGCTTATACAGCTGGCGCTTTACCTGCTTAGTAGTCTCCTCAGACCTAGAGCTGATATGCTGCGTGGTGTGATTTTCCTTGAGGGGAAGGAAAGGTGTGACTTTCCTAAACGCAGTTGAGATGCGTATCACAAGAGAAAGCTTCTTCAACATCTTAGGCGGGGGAATCAGCTTCTGGGAATTTTGCTCAGCTGAGAGCTCTCTTTAGCACAGAAGGCTGGGAGACAGGAGGGGTTCTGCCATTGGGTAGCACTGGGGCTGGCCAAACTCCACCAAGCTCCTGACAGCACTGAAAACCTTTCTGCACCTCCTCCCCACCCTTCCGAGGGGTGGGCTGATATTACAATCTCGGGCAACTACTTTTCCATCTGCTTCCCAGGTGATCTGCGCCAGGAATCTTCTTTGGCTGGACTATCCTTTCCTTTGCTGAAAAATATAACTGGAGAGGGGGGGGGATTGGAGAGATGGCTCAGCAGTTAAAAGCATTGGCTGTTCTTGTAGAAGACCTGGGTTCAAATACCAGTACCCACAATACAACTGTCCCTAACTCCAGGTCCAGGGGATCTGACACCCTCTTCTGTCCTCCTAAGGCATTGCACAATACAGATGCACTTGCATACATGTAGGCAATACACACACGCTTAAAATTAAAATTAAAATAATGAAAATATTTTTTAGATATTTGAAGTTCTTCTTTTAATTTAATTTATTTTATTATGTATATGATTGTACTATCTGCATGTAGGTCTATGCACCCATGTCGTGCAATGCCACGGAGGTTAGAAGAGGGTGTCGGATTCCCCTGGAACTGGAGTTAAAGACAGTTCTCAACCACCATGTGGATACTAGGGATCGAACCCGGGTCCTCTGCAAGAGCAGTCGGTGCTCTTAACCTCTAGGCCATCTCTCCAGCCCCAATAATGAAAATATTTTTTTAATGAATAGGTCACTTGGACCATCTGAGCACTAGCTAAAGCTTTCAATGAGACATTTTCAACTCTCCAGAGACAGAGAGCATGTGAGGTCTCAAGTCAGCAGAGAACCCTCTGTAGTCCCCAGCCCCTGTCATTCCTCTTTCAGCATGCTCCTCCACACTTTAACTGGCAGAGAGCTTGAGCATTTCACTGGAGACATGTCGGTCTTCCCGGTGGCATCAAGGCCTTTATCTTGGTTTAATGTGCGGCTGCAGCAAACTGCATGAGATCAGTTAATCTGAGGAGAAGAGAAAATACAGAGTCCACAACGAAAGCAGTCTTTGGGGGTCCTCTTGCTACGTACCCAGTGCTGCGTGTACCTCTTCCCCTGCCTCTTTTTTCCCCCTTTGAAACAGAGTCTCATGTAGCTCAGGCTGGCCTCAAACTCACTATGTAGCCGAGAATGGCCTTAAACTTCTGACCCTCCCGCTTCCACTTCGGACATGTTGGGATTAGAGACATGCTCATCACCAGTTTACACAGTGCTGAGGACTGAAAACGGGGTTCATGTTTGCTAAGCAAGCACTCTACCAACTGGGCCACGTCCCCAGCCCTGTGTGAAGCCCTTTCATAAGGCTTTAATCCTGCTCCTGAGGGAGGAGATCTCATGGACTCGACTCCTCTTAACGGCCCCACAATACAACGCCGGAATTTTGGAGGAGACACGCTGAAACCAGAGCGCCCGTCCTCTGCTCATCTCCTGACTATCCTAATAGCTCCTGTTGCTGTAGGTACCTTTAGCCAAGGACAAGTGGGAAGTCCTTTTCCTGATGCCTCTCCCTTCTCCCTGTGTAATCCCCTCCAGCCTCTCCTGGAAGGCCCCTCCCCATCTGAGGCAGTGTTTCCATCCTCCCTCCCCTCTACTGATGATATGGTAGAGCTGGGGTGACCGTCCTCGTGGTGGGCCCAGTTACAGCCTGGTCAGGAGCAGACACACCCAAGGGCACAGCTGCAAATTATGGTCTAAGTGAGGGGGCTCAGTCAAAATTCTATGCATTGGGCCAATGAGATGGCTCAGTGAGTAAAGGGGCCTGCTGCCAGCCCTGATGACCTGAGTTCAATCTCCGGGACCCACATGGTGGAAGGAGAGAACCAGCTCCCACAAGCTGCCCTCTGACCTACTCATCTGTACCTACACATATACAAATAATAAACAAAAAAAATCTATGACTTTATGACTAAAACCTACATACAACCAAAGAGAAGTATCACCTGATTTCAGAGCAGCCAGAAGAACAAGACTTCAGAGGGGAGTGGATTCTGGGAAACGCTCCGGGTGTGTAGACCCAGGCCAAGTTCTCCAAGTCTGACTGCAGTACCTGACAGTGGGTACTGCCAGTCTCTCCTAAAGGTGCTCCACACCAGACCAGCGGCCATGCTGCTCACAGACCTTCCTCAAAGTTGTTTTTAAATCTTGTTTAAGGTTTTCTTGGCACTTAGAGAAGGTGAACCACTTATCCCAAGAGATATGCTAGTCAGCAAACTAGGGGAGACCTTGTGGGGCCACATCAAAGATGAAACAAGAATTTCATTTCTTCAGTGCATTCTTAGTGAACTCAAATGTCAATTTTACCTTAAAGACATTTCACCTTACTGTGAGAAGCTAACAAAGCCTTGGTAAAATGTTTGTCTTTTATGTTTACTTTGGATGACTAAGCTCTAAAGAAGTTTATATCTCAAAAATAAGCTAATGGGCCCCCTGAGCTTCTGTACAAAGCAGTTGGACATAATGCATTTTGGAAACAACAACAACAACAGAAAATACTGCATCAAAGAACTGACTGAAACAGTGAACTTCTGCTCAAAACAGTCAACGTCCCCATGGAAAATATTGAGAAAGACTAAGAGATGGAAAGCATGTTTGGCAGAATGCACGAGCTCTGACAGGGTGGGGGAATGAGCGGGAACATGGGTCTAGATTTGTTAAAAATAAATAAATAAATACAATTAAAAAAAAATAAGCTAATAACATTAATAATTTTCTGAGGGCTTGTTAGATGCCAGGACCATGCTTTATCCTAAACTTAGTTCTCATTAATTCTTTCAATATCCTAAGATAACACTATTGTAAAACATATTGGAAGGACGGAAGGTGGGGAGATGGCTCAGCAGGTAGCAGCTCTTGGTGCTCTTACAGAGGACCTGAATTTGGTTCTCAGCACCCACATGGGGCAGCTCACAACTGCTTGTAACTCTGGCTCTAAGGGGACCTGACACCATCTTCTGGCCGCCCAAAGCACCTGCACGTGTTCATATACAGATACACATCAATGAAATAAATCTTTAATAAAATAAATAACACATTACAAATGAGGAAAAAGGAGGAAAGAAAAAAAGGAAGAAGAGGAGGAGGAAGAGGAGGAGGAGGAGGAGGAGGAGGAGGAGGAGGAGGAAATGGAAGATCTGACTATCACATGGTACATTTAGCAGTGGCTCACTCTTCACCCAACAGCCACTTGGGAGAACTTCTCACTGATGGGAACTGGCGGTACAAACTACACGACATCGTGGCCAGGCCCCAGGAAACATTGCCACAGGAGTGATGGATGGGAGAGCAGCAAGGGTTAACTCCGGCCTTGAAACGTCATCACAGAGGAAGTCAGGTACAAACTACACGACATCGTGGCCAGGCCCCAGGAAACATTGCCACAGGAGTGATGGATGGGAGAACAGCAAGGGTTAACTCCGGCCTTGAAACGTCATCACAGAGGAAGTCAGGTACAAACCGAATCAGCCACTAGCCCCCGGGACAGCATGAGGCAAGGCTCCAGGCAGAGGGGACAGCGTGCTGTAGATCCAGCCCCGTCTCTCAAAGGTCACTAGAGAATGTAGCACGGAGTGTGCATGAACAATTGTGCTGAAAGTTTAGGGGTCAGGTCCCTGTGCAGAAGTTGATTTTTTTTCCTTAGTCTTTACTATAAAGCACACAAACAAAGGAGAAAGATAGGGTCAGGATCAGGATCTCCAAGTTAAAGCACTTTCTAAATTGATGACAAAAAATATGGGACTGTCACCTACCAACATCCAGGTCAGTTTCAAAACTGAGACCCCCTTCTTTTACTGGAATTATGGTAAAGACATAGGAGTGCCTAGTACATCAAATTTCTAGATCTTGCAGTGAGTACCTCTCAGAAGCAGAGCAGGCTTGGGAATTCAGCCCTGCCTTGCACAAACTCTCACTGTGACCCAAGCTGTCTCACCCTCTGCCTCCAGTAAGGTCTGTGCAGAGTTAGTACAAAAGGAAACCCCCAAGCCTCTGCTTGCTGACCTCCAGTTCCTACCTCATGACACACTGAATACGGAGACAAGCGAAGTACAGCAGGAGGCTGCACGTGGGTCCATTGCCAGGCACTCCTCCTCGGGGAGTCTAATGCTGCCCCCACCCACCCCTGGCCTCCTCAGAAGGCCCCTACCTTGATCCTCTTCCTCCAGTATCTTCCCTAGCACTTACTAACCAGAGACTGGGAAAGATGCCATCTTTAGTACTTGCCCTGCCCCACTGGCCAAACCAGTCTCTTGGGGAAGTATTTTTCCCTCCATACCATCCTGTCCTGGAACTTTCTAGTGAATCACTCTAGAGCCAGCTGTTTCTTCTGGCAGGTGACCCACCAGACTAAAGACAGCTCACTCTAGCCCTTCTCAACACACCCAGACTGCAGCTTAAGAAGTACACTGTTGCATAAGATGTAGAAACATGTTTCCTGGGCCAAAACCACTGCTTAAGGTTTCATTTTGTGGAGATTAAAAAAAAAAAAAAAAGATGGGCTGGAGAGATGGCCTAGCGGTTAAGAGCGCCGACAGCTCTTACAGAGGACCCGGGTTCGATCCCCAGCACCCACATGGCGGCCGAGAACCGTCTGAAACTCCAATTCCAGGAGAACTCCAGCTCCAGGGGAATCCGAGACCCTCTTCTGACCTCCGCGGCATTGCACGACACGGGTGCACAGACCTGCATGCAGACAGTACATTGGTACACATACAGAAATAAATAAAAAAAAAAAATTTAAAAAAAAAAAAAAAAAGGTGAGGGGTTATAGCACAGTTAATAGAGCAATGGCCTAGTGTGGTGGTTTAGATGAGAAAAGTCCTCCAAAGGCTTGTGTATTTCGATACTTGGTGGTACTGTTTGGAAAGGTTAGGAACTTTTAGTTCTTAGAGCCTTGCTGGAGGAAGTGCATCACTAGGGGTGGGCTTTGAGAGTTTAGAGCCTCTATCCACTTCCAGTTTGCCCTTTTCTCAGCTTCCTGCTCTGGCTAGCTGCCGCCATGCCTCCCCAACATGATGAACTCTTGTCTCCCTGAAATCCTAAGCCAAAATAAACACAGAAACATTGGCTTTTAAAAAAACAAATAAGGCTGGGGCTATAGAGATGGCCTAGCGGTTGGGAGCACTGACTGCTCGTGCAGAGGACCTGGGTTCGATTTCCAGCACCCACATGGAAGTTAAGAATCATCTTTGACTCCAGTTCCAGGGGAATCTAAGACCCTCTTCTGACCTCCACAGCATTGCATGACATGGGTGCACAAACCTGCATGCAGACAGTACATTCATACACATAAAGTAAATAAAATTAAATAAATAAATAAATAAATAAATAAATAAATAAGGGGCTGGAGAGATGGCTCAGCAGTTAAAAGCACCGACTGCTCTTGCAGAGGACCCAGGTTCAATTCCCAGCACCCACACGGCAGCTAAGAACTGTCTTTAACTCCAATTCCAGGGGAATCCAACACCTTGTTCTGACTTCTGCAGCATTGCATGACACGGGTGCACCTACTTACATCCAGACAGTACACTGATACATATAAAATAGTAAAAAAAAATTAAAATAAATAATAAATAAATAAACATGTTTGTGTTGCTTTTGGCCATAGCATTTTATTACAGCAATAAAAAGTGACTAATACAACATATCAGTCAGAAAGTCTTGGGTTCCATCTCCTGCAGTGTATAAAACAGGCACAGTAGCAAACCCTGTATTTCCAACACTCAAAAAATGGAGACAGCCGGGGCGTGGTGGCACAAGCCTTTAATCCTAGCCCTCAGGAGGCAGAGGCAGGCAGATCTTTATGAGTTCAAGGCCAGCCGGGTCTACAGAGTGAGTTCCAGGACAGCTGGGGCTACAGGGAGACCCTGTCTCGAAAAAGACAAAAAAAAAAAAAAAAAAAAAAAAAAAGATGGAACAGGGGGCTGGAGAGATGTCAGCAGTTAAGAGCACCAACTGCTCTTACAGAGGACCCGGGTTCAATTCCCAGCACCACTGTGGCAGCTAAGAACCATCTTTAACTCCAGTTCCAAGGGGATGACACCCTCTTCTGATCTCCACAGCATTGCAACAATAATGGGTGCACCAACCTACGTACAGACTGTACATTCATACATAAAAAATAAATAAAAATTAAAAATATATATATATATATAGAGAGAGAGAGAGAGAGAGAGAGAGAGAGAGAGGATGAGGTGTTCAAAGTCATCCTTGGATATACAGTGAATGTGAGGTCATCTTGGACTGTTTGAGACCCTGTCTCAAAATATTGATGATGATGACGATGATGATGATTAAGATGATGAAAATTTAATTTTAATTTAAAAGTTGTGGCAGCAAAGCTTTTCCTTCCCAGGAGAGCAGTGCATGCTCACTTCTCTCCTATGAACATTTTGGTGACCCACCTCCCACTTCCAGCTTTGGGCCCAGAGAAACAGACCAGTGAGGAAAGAATCCAATTAGGGGTTTTCCCTACAGAGTGAGTAGGGAAACTTCACTTACAAGGCCGCTTGGGTGCTCCCTTCACATCCATCCCAGGTTGCTCCCACCCGTGATGTTCTGCACAATATTGCACTGGTGGGCTCCCATTGCCCCGCAAGCCAGTGCTTCATGCTTTTGAGTCCTTAGTCCCTCCCAGTCCATGAGCTGTATGGGAGGGATCGCTGGATGCATAGCTCCACCTCTTCTCAGAAGGGATCTGATGTCTGCTATCTGAAGGCCAGTATGTTCAAAAGAAAGTCCATGGGCTGGAGAGATGGCCTAGTGGTTAAGAGCACCCACTGCTCTTGCAGAGGACCCGGGTTCAATCCCCAGCACCCATGTGGCGGCTGAGAACTGTCTTTAACTCCAGTTCCAGGGGAATTTGACACCCTCTTCTGACTTCCGCAGCATTGCACGACTTGGGTGCACCAACCTACATGCAGACAGTACATTCATACACATACAAAAAATAAATAAAATTAATAAAAAAATTTTTAAAGAAAGTCCAATTTATCACACAAAAGTGAAATGTGGAAATGCACTTTTCAGCCAAGAGCAGAAATTGCTAGGATTCTAGACGTAAAAGGTGTCAGAACTGCAGTGACCTACACTCCTGGAGCTGCAGTGCCATGGAGAAGAAGCACCAGGAAGATATGGAGACGGATTAGTGCCATTTATTGGCAAGAGGAAGTGTCAACAAAGAAACGGTTCTTTATACTTCATTAATTCAAATAGGACCACTTGGGCATCCACAAAAGACCTTTATAATCCCAGTTGCTGTTTCTTAGGATACTCAAACCCCAAAGCTCCAAATCTAGAATGTGGAGAGCAGAGGACAGCCCCAGAGCCCAAGCGTCCACCTCACCCATGAAACAACTATTCCATTGTGGGGAAGTGGTCAAGACAGCATGATGCTCACAGCTGCTAAAGAGGAGTGAACACGGCAATGCCCTCTCCCCTAGAACTCGTGCATGGCTGTCCAGTAGGGTATAACCATGAAGGTGAGATATAGGAAGATCATATCTCTAAGAGCTCTGAATCTGGGGATGAAAAAGTGGCAGGAAGCTTTGTGTGGGCGGCCCCTGAGGGCAGGCGGAGGCTTTGTGTGGGCCAGCTTCTGAGGGCAGGCAGGAGGCTTTGTGTGGGCCAGCTCCTGAGGGCAGGCGGAGACCATAAGTCACTCAGGCAGGTACTTTGGGAGTGGGCAGTCTCAGGGGCGGCTGGAAGAGGGTCTCGACTCTGAGCCCTCTTGCGGGGGTCCCCGTCTCGGTGGGACCACGCTTTGTTTTTGCAGTGTGACTAGAGGATCGGGTTTTGGTTTGGTCAGGTCCCTTGGCGGCTTTGTGTGGGCTGGCTCCTGAGGGCAGGCAGGAGGCCAGAAGTCACTCAGGCAGTTTCGGGGGTGCAAGCTAGGTCAGGCATAACCCCCCCCCAATGGGAATTGGTGAGAATCCAAGTGGACTTTCTTTTGGAGAACCTTCAGAACAGGAAGAGTGACTTAGGATTCCAATATCCAATATATAAACAAAATCAAAAGCCTGAAACCTAGACAAGTCAATACTCCATAAACAAATTTGAACCACAAAAGGGAAACCCACATGCCAGGGACACAATGAAGGGACAACATGGGAAAGGCACAGGATAATCCCGCACCAGGCTCTACCAAACCTGGAAGAGATACCTACAATGGGATCCCCTTATGGGAGACCCAAGGATCAGAGCTTAGAAGAATAATTGCAGACCTATGCAGAGAAATTAAAGAAAATAAAGAAGAATTCAGAGAAATAAAGAGAGAATGAAAAACTCAAAAAGGACCTAGAGGGATACAATGAAAAACTTCAGAAAGAACTAAAGGAACAGATTGACAAACTCCAAAAGAACTAGAGGGAGAAAAAAACAAACTCATAAAGGAAGTAGAAAACACTAAAAAAGGAAGCCAACCAACGAAATAAGGAGCACCAAAAAGAGATTGAGAAGTTCAAAAGGGAAATGGAAAGACTAAAGAAAACACAGGATGAAACGAAAAAGGAATTAGAACACTCATCTAATCAAGAAGAAAGGAAAAGAAAAATCCTCAGAAGTAGAATAGAGGAAGCAGAACAAAGAATATCAGATCTGCAAGATAACACAGAGCAACTAAAAAGCTCAAATAAAGATTATGGAAAATTTTCAAAATACACAAAAGTGGAACAACCAGGAAATATGGGGACACTATGAAAAGATCAAACCTCCACATCATAGGAATAGAGGAAGGAGAAGAACCTCAAGAGAATAGTATTAATCAGATCTTCAACAGAATAATAGATGAAAATTTCCCCAAACTAAAAATAGACAAACCCATACAAATACAAGAAGCATATAGGACTCCAAATAGACAAGATAGGAAAAGAAACTCCCAACGTCATATCATAGTTAAAATTCTAGATGCCCAAAACAAAGACAAAATTCTGAAGGCCACAAAAAAAAAAAAAAAACAAGTCACATATACAGGGAAATCACAGAATTACAACTGACTTCTGGCTCAAACATTGAAAGCAAGAAGAACATGGAGCAAGCATTCTCGTGTTTTAAATGACTATTGATGCCAACCCAGGATACTTTACTCAGCAAAAATGTAACTATAGTCAAGGAGAGAGAAAATCTTTCCATGACATAAAAAGGGATGTTAGAGATAACAAGTCTGGGAAAACCAATCTTCATATACTGAAGCAATTCCAAAGGAGAGAGGAGAGGAGCAAATATCCTCAAACACGTAGGAAAGAAACTAATAAAATTGTAAGCAAATCAGAGGCTAGAAGTCCAAATGGATAACAAAATGAAAGGAAGCAACAGCCATCTTTCAATTATACCTTAAATATTAATGGGCTAAACCTCCCAATCAAAGGCATAGACTGGGAGAATGGATTAGGAAACAAAACCCACCTATATGCTGCATACAAGAAAACCCATCTCCAGTTTCAAAGATAGGCATCAATTTAAGGTGTAGGGATGGAAGAAAGTATTCAAGCAAATGGTACCAAAGAAGCAAGGTGTTGGCTTTCTAATATCAGACAAAATACGACTTCAAAACAAAAGAATCAAAAGAGACAAAGAGCGGCCATTTACATCTTTATTAAAGGAACAATGGATGATGAAGATCTCACAGTTATGAATATATACGCACAAACACCAGTGCACAATTTATAAAGACAATTCTTTCAGTATCTAAGGCACAGATTAACCCCAGCCACACAAATAGTAGGGGACTATACCCCATTAGTCACCCCTAGACAGTCAAAGGGACAAAGATAAGCAGAGAGAACAACTGAACTTAACGATACCATACACCAAATGGACCACTCACAGACATCTAGCAAATATTTCACCCAAACAGAGAGAATACACTTTCTACTCAGACCCCACGGACTTTCAAATAGACCCATATACTGGGACACAGGGAAAAAACTCAACAAGTTACAAAAAGATTGAAATAATCTCATGCATTCTATCAGGACACAGTGCAATAAAAAACTCAATTCAACACCAGGACAAACCCTACAACCTACAAGAACATATGGGGCTAAACAACACTCTCCTAAATAATGAAGTGGGGTCAAGGAAGAAATAAAGAAAGAAAATAAAAAACATTCCTAGACTGAATGACAATGATAAAACAACAACAGCAAAACCTATGGGACACTTTAAAAGCAGTCCTAAGAGGGACAGTTATAGCTCTAATCATGCCTACAATTAAAAAAAACAGAAAGGAGCACAAGTGAAATGTTCTAACACTGCAGCTTAAAATACTTGAGAGACAACAACAGATTGAACCCTAAACGCAGCAGACAAGAAGAATAACAAAAATCAGAGCAAGAGATTCAATGAAATAGAAACAAAGAAAACCATACAAAAAATCAATGAATCCAAAAAAGCTAGTTCTTTGAGAGAGTAAACAAGATAGACAGACCTCTAGGCCAGTGAACCAAAAGAAAGAGCAGGAACAACTCCAAATCAATAGAATCTTGTGATGAAAGGGGAATATCACACACAGATGATGAAAAAGATCCAGACAATCATAAGGGAATTACTCAAAAACTTATATTGTATTAAGTTTGAAAACCTGAAGAAATGGATCAATATCTGAATACTGGAATCCACCAAAGCTCAACCCAAGAAGAGATTTGACAGCTTAATAGACCAATAATACAGGAAGGAATTGAAGATGTAATAAGTAGCCACCCAAACAAAAAATGCCCAGGCCCAGATGGTTTTCACGGGCAGAATTCTATAAAATATTTCAAAAGGATTAAACTATTACTCTTCAAGTTGTTTAGAAGGATACAAATGGAGGGGATTCTGCCAAGTTCCTTCTGAAGCCAGCATTCCGCTCATTACCAAAAAAACAGGTAAAGGTACAACCAAAAAGGATAACTCTAGACCCATCTCCCTTATGAAACAGAGGCCAAAATTCTAAGGATACTGGGCAAATCGACTACAGACCCACATCAAGCACGTGCATCACCAATGACCAAGTTGGTTGAATACCAGGAGATGCAGGGATGGCTTCAACATAGGAAAATCAATAAATATCATCAAACAGATAATGGAATTAAAGACAAAACCACACCATCATCTCATTGATGCAGAGAAAGCCTTTGACAAAATCCAGCATCCCTTCATGTTTAAAGTCCTAGAGGAAATTGGACTGGAGGATCATTCCACACTGTAATCAAGCCGTATACAGGAAATCCACAGCCAATATCATACTAAAATGGGGAAAAACAACATAAGCATTCCCCTTAAAAGGTAGGAACTCAGGCAAGCTGGCCCCTGTCACCACTCCTTTTCAACTTAGTGCTTGAAAACCACTTAGCAAGGCAATAAGGAGAAAAAGGGAAATTAAAGGAGTTCATAATTTGGAAAAGAGGAAGATCAAGTGTATCCTTTTTGCTGGTGATATGATTTTCTACCTAAGGGATGCTAGAACTCCACCAGAAATCCTAGAAACGATTAACAGCCTTCCAGTAAGAGTGGCAGGATTTTACAAAATAATATAGAAAAAATCAGTAGCCTTTCTTTACACCAACAGCAAACTTTAAAGAATGACTACAAGACGACCTTCCCAATCACAATACCTTCAAAAACAAGAAAATACTAGGAACAAACCTAACCAAAGACACCAAGGGATCTCTACGAAAAAAATTTTAAACCCCTGAAAAAGGAAATATGAGGAGAATCAGAGATGGAAAAACTTCCCATGCTCAATGGATTGGGAAAATAAATATAGTTAAAAATTGTCCATCCCACCAAACTAGTGTACAGATTTAAATGCAATCCCAATCAAATCCCCACGAGTTTCTTCATAGCGTTTGGGAAAAAAATTCTCAACTTTCATTTTGAAAAAACCAAAAGACCCTGTATAGCTAAACCAACCCTGAGGGAAAAGAGCACCACAAGGGGGATCTCTATACCAGACGTTAAACTACACTTACAGGGCTATAGTTCATAAAAACAGCCCATGGTACTGGCACAAACAACAGGGACCAGATTGACCAATGGAATAAAACTGCAAGATCCAAACCTGAGCACATACATTTTCAGCCACCTCACTATTTTGACAAGGGGGCCAAAAGGACACAATGGAGAAAGGACAGCTCTTCAAACAAGTGGTAGTTGGCAAAAACTGGGATCACCCTTGTAGAAGAATGAATTAAACCCCTACCTACTCGCCCTGTACAAAAGTCAATTCCAGATGGATCAAAGACCTCAATGTGAATCCCGAAACTCTGGAGGTCATAGAAGAGAAACTTGGCAGGCTGGACTACAGAACATAAGCATAGGAAAAGACTTCCTAAAACCAGACAGCAGCTGCAAAAGAAACAAGGAATCGTACAAGTACAAATGGCACCTCATTAAATTCAAAAGCTTCTGTAACATAAAAAGAAACATAAAGGAAGTGAAGAAGAAAAACCCACAGAGGTGGGAGGAAACCTTCACTGCATGATACATCTGACAAAGCATTGATTTTCCAGAAGTATACAAGCTACTCACAAAAAAAAAGGAAGAAAGAAACAAATGAATCACTCAAAAAGATGGAGCAAAGAATGACTGAATAGAGACTTCACAGGAGGAATTAGAGATGGCCAAGAAACATCTTAAGAAGTGTTCAACATCACTTAATTAATTAAGGAATTTCAAATTAAAACCAGCTTTGAGATATCATCTTACTGCCACATAAGACTTGGCTAGGATCAGGAAAACAAAATGATACCAGTGCTGGAGAGGTTGTTGGAAAAGGGAACACTCATCCATTGCTGGTGGGAATGTAAACTTTACAGACCACTATGGGAAAGCAGTGTGGAGAAACCTTTTAGAAGACTCCAAAAATGAGCCTACAATTTGCCCCAGTCATACCACTCTGGATATATACAAGACTCATCTTACTGCCAGAATACATGCACAACCATGTTTTTTTTTTTTTTTTTTGATCCTAGCCAGTCTTAGTTGGAACCAACCTAAATGACCCCTCAACTGATGAGTGGATTAGAAAAAAGTGTTACGTGTGACACAGAGTTCTACACACAGTTAAAGAGGGACAACATCATGAAACTTTGCAGGTGGAATGGTTGGGACTAGAAACCATTATTGTAAGTGAAGTAACACAGTCCCAGAAAACAAATGACAAATTTGGTGTCCCTCATATGTGGAATCTAATGCCAATAACCCAGTTACAAAATATTTCTTGTGGAGAGGGATGCAGATTAAAAGAACAAACCAAAACATTCCACTCTCTCTGGAGCTGTTGACTTGGACTCGGTCAATTCTGGCTGTTCCTTTCATGGGCATGGACATTTGTCCAGGAACAACCTTTCGATCCTAATAATGAAGAACAAGGGCAATTAGATATATAGGTATTTAAGCAGCATCTTATAGTTATGGTAGGATACTTTAGCATAGACACATGTTTGGATATTGTTAATCCATGAATTACAATTTTCCCCTGGTTAAAGTATGACAGGGTCTTACTGTCGCTTATAACATCTCCGAACCTGTAGAGGATGTAAGCTTGTGGCATCAAGCCATGGGTTATTTCTCAAGGGGAGAGCCAATAGCCAATTGATTTGGGATATACAGGCACATGGCTGGCCTCTGCATGCACAGATTTCCAGGCAGGTGAGGTGTAGCTGGTTGCTGACGGTGGAGTCTTGCTTGACTCAGGGGACCCATAATTTGCTTATGGGTTTAGTTTGCCTTTGGTAACACATCGCTGGCATTCCAGAGTCCATCTGTACACTTGCATGCTGATGGTCTCAATTACATTCCTCCCATTGTTAACGTCAGGTCTTCGGCAAGCAGGTTTTATTGCCTCTCCTCCTGTAGGTATCCCAACTTAGGGGCAAGGAACCCTTACCTTTTGTGGGGCTTGATGCCCCCTGGCCAACAATCCACCTGGTAGAAAAACAATCCATTGCTGACTGTCAGAGCTCTGTATATAATATATTTTGCCTGAGTGCATACCCTAGGGACTTTATTATTATGTTTGGTTCTGAACTGAGAGTAATCCTTTCCACAGTTCCCATATCTATTAGTCAATTAAAGCACAGCAGTTTTACCCGGTTTAATAATAAGAAGATTACCTACTTAGGTGTCTCCAATTTACAGTTTGGGGAGCGACCTCATCAATTGTTCATATTTCTCCATTGATTCATATGGTGGGAAAGGCAAGGAAGTCTCTCATACATTCAAAGGAACCTTCTGTGGCACCTAGAAGGTAAGTTTCATTAGGACTCATATCATACTAGTTGTATACATGTAGGATCCACAGAGGGGTTTCGAGGTCGTTATGGCAATCTTGAGCCAGAGTCCAAAGTCAACAGCTCCAGAAGAGAGTTGGACTGTTCTTTAACCTCTGATCACCTGTGCCCCTTTTAAGCCTAGGGAAAGCAACCTGCGGAAGAGGGGGCGGGTAGAATGTAAAGGCTCCAAATGGGGTGAATGGTGAAACTACAGCATGTAGTGATGGGGACACTCATTGAATCAACTTGATTGACAAAACAACCTGTCACCCCCCACATGGATGGTGGGGGCTGTTAGGTGTTTGGGCACAACAGCCTGACAATTGGTTTTACATGACAGGATGCTGTGTACTCATGGATTACACTTATAGCTAAAAAATGAAAAAAAAACTGAGAGAGAAAAGATGCCAGGACAGTTATGCAGAATGCATGATCTCGGATGGGTGGGGGTGGGGGGGAGGGAAGGGAAATAAGCCTGAAACTTGAATTGGAAAAATTGTATGAAATGCCACAAGCATTCAATAAAAATAAATTTTTAAAACTAAAAAAATAAAATTAAATAAAAAATAAAAAAATAAAATAAAAAAAAGAACACAACAAAGCAGGGGCGTGGTGGCTTCACGCCATTTAATCCTAGCACGTTGGGAGCAGAGGCAGGTGGATTCTTGGGAGTCTTCAAGGGCCAGCCTGGTCCTACAGAGAAAGTTCCAGGAAGCTGGGGCAAATAGGGAGGCCCTGTCTCGAAAGACCAAAAAAATAAATAACATAAAAAATAATAAAAGAACAAACAACAGAAAGACGGCTAGGAAAAACTGAGCTGAAAAATTGTGAATCGGGAGGGTGGGAAGGGCGAGGGAAGGGACATGCGGTGTATTTGTTAACTGTAATTTAAATTGACAGTAGGGAGTATCACAAGTATCAGTTTTGCCAGACATGTTACAGCGTTACAATGTTGTTTTAGGACTTAGTAAAAGTTAAATAAGTGTATTCTTTTTTTAATTTTATTATATTTCTGTACTGTGTATGAATGTACTATCTGCATGTAGGTCTAGTGCACCCGTGTCATGCAATGCCGCGTGAGGGTCAGAAGAGGGGTCTCGGATTCCCCTGGCACTGGAGGTTACTCTGGAATTGGAGTGTCAGACGGTTCTCGGCAACCATGTGGGTGCTGGGGATCGAACCAGGTCCACTGTAGAGCGGTCGGTTGCTCTTAACCGCTAGGGCATCATCTCCAGCCCCATGTTATTATTAAACAACGTTGGTTTAAAGGCTCTGATAAAAACAATAATGCACCTTAGTTAATTGGATGTATAAATTTTTGTTGTTCATATTTGTTTTACCAAAAATCTGTATAACAATTAACTTTGGGATTTGGCACATACAAATGTTCTCTTATAATTTTCTTTTGTTGATAGCATGATATCACCTTGTAGCATTCTCTTCCACCTATGGAGGATTTAAACTGTAAAAATTAGTTCCTTCCACAAGTTTAAGTTCACACACAAGTACACCCAAAACAGCATGGGTGAATTTGATGAAATCTGTGCCTTCTTGATTCCACCTTATAGGTATGTACAATACAACTGCCTTCTGGAGGCTCATGGGGCAAAAAACAAAACCTAAACTAAAAAAGGGGGATACAGATAGATTATCGGAAACCTTTTCGTTCAAAACCTTGCAATTCAAATCTTTTAAAACTAACTATGGGAAAAATTTGGTATGTTCAACAGGTCAAAATGCCACCAAATTAATGGCTGAGAAAGAACAGTACACAGCTTTGCATTGAGTAGGGATGTACCAGAAAGTGCCAACAGAAAGGGTGACCTTTGAAACAACTGAAAGGAAGAAAAGCTCCAGATTGCTACAAGCATCAAACACCTCTGAGGACCATACGTGTAACAACTAATTTATACTGAGTCCTAATGAAACTTACATTTTTGGTACCGCAAAGTTTTAATACGAGAGAACTTCTCTTACCTCCCCCCATAGAACAAGGAGGAAATAGGATGATGATGAGGCCGTTCTCATCTTGACTGTAAATAGGAGCCAACTGTTATAGAGGTAAATCTCTTATAAAACCAGTAAAACTGCCTTCTTTTAATTGACTAATAGAACATTCAGGAAACGTGAAAAGGATTATTTTCTATGCAGAACCAAATATAATGCTAAAGCTCTCCATAAGCTATGCATAAGGCAAATATATTGATATAGGAGCTCTGACATCAGCAATGGACTTTTCTACCAGGAGATGTTGGCTAAGGGATCCAATCCCCCACAAAAGGCTCCTTGCCTCTAACCTGGGATACCTGCAGAAGAGAGGCGATAAAGGCCATGCTGTCAAAGACCTGGACTTAACATGGAAAGATGCTATTGAGACCACACATGCAAGTGTACAGATGGCCTCTGGAACTCCAGAGAGTGTTACCAAAAGGCCACTACCAATAAAGCAAATATGGGGTCTCTGAGTCAAGCAAGACTCCTCTGTCAGCACAGCTACACCTCACCTGCCTGGAAATACTGGTGCAGCCAGTGGCAGCCATATGCCTGTATATCCCAAATCTAATTGGCTTATAGCTCTCTCCTTGGAAGAATAACCCACAAGCTGAACATGCCACAAGTTTACATCTTCTAATGGTTAGGAAATGTTATAGCCACAGTTGAGACCCTGTCATATTTAACAGAAAAAAATGGTAATTCATGGATTAGCACAACATCCAAAACGTCTGTTTTTATGCCAAAGTAACCTACCATTAACAATTAGTACTGCTTAAACTATAAATCATAATTGCTTGGCTTCATTAGGTAGGATCGAAAGGTATATCTGGACCAACTGGTCAGCCCATGGAAAGGAAACAGCCAGAATTGACCCAGAGTCCAAGAACAAGGAGCTCCAGAGAAGATAGACTGTTTTGCTTCTTCATACCACCTGTGTTGCCCCTTTTCTAAGCCTAGGGAACAATCTCGGCAAGGAAGAGGTTGGCATGGTAGAATGTAAGGGCCACGATTGGGGTGAATGGTGAAACTACAGCAATATAGTCTGGACACTCATTTGATCAACTTGATTGAACATACAAGTCCCCCCCCCCCCGCTGGATGGTGGGACCCATGGGCTGTGTGGGTTTGGGCACAACTGCTTGCAAATTGGTTTTACATGAAGGATGTTTGTACTCATAAATTATCACTTATTGTTAAAAAATGAAAAAAAAACTGAGAGAAAGATGCAGGACAGTTATGGCAGAATGCATGATTTGGGATGGGGTGGGGTGGGGTGGGGGGAAGGGAAAGGGAAATATGCCTGAACTGAATTGGAAAATGATGTATGAAATACACAAAGCATCAATAAACAAAATGAAAATTTTTTAAAAAGTGGCAGGAGCCTGGAGATCTCAACCTATGCCTTTCTCTCACAGAGAGAACAGTAACACAGCTGGCAGTATCAAACAGCCACAAACTTTGCAAGTGACAGAGAATAGGCATCATAACCCAGCTCCGTCTGAGGGGCAAGGATGGTGTCTGTTTGACATGGAAAAATAATCCAGGCATCAGTATCAAGCATTTATTCTGTTGCCAATTTTTCATTAAACTCAGAGAGTTAAAACCATGTGTGGTGGTGCATATCTATAACTTCAGCACTCAGGAGGTAGACACAGAGGATCAGACATTATAAACCATCCTTGGTTATAGGGGAGTTTGAGGCCAACTAGAGAATATGTGAGTTCCTACCTCAAAAAAAAAAAAGAAATGAAACATATAAGGGCCAGACAAACAGGGTGTAAAAGAGTCAGGAGGGGTAGGTATGAGACCACAGGGTGTAAGAGTCAGGAGGGATAGGTATGAGACCACAGGGTGTAATAGAGTCAGGAGGGGTAAGTATGAGACTACAGGGTGTAAGAGTCAGGAGGGGTAGGTATGAGACCACAGGGTGTAAAAGGGTCAGGAGGGGTAGTTATGAGACCAAAGGGTGTAAAAGAGTCAGGAGGGGTAGGTATGAGACCACAGGGTGTAAGAGTCAGGAGGGGTAGTTACAAGACCACAGTGTGTAAAAGAGTCAGGAGGGGTAGGTATGAGACCGAAGGGTGTAAGAGTCAGGAGGGGTAGGTATGAGACTGAAGGGTGTAAGAGGAGGGGTAGGTGTGCTGGATAGCTTTAGTGTCAACTTGACACACCTGGGTTAAGGGAGCCTCGATTGGGGAATTGGCTCCATTGGATTGGCCTGTGGCCACGTCTGTGGAGTATTGTCTTGATTGTCAGGCAATGTGGGAGGGCCCAGCCCACAATGAGTAGTGCCACCCTGGGCAGGTTGTTGTGTACTGTATAAGAAGGCAGGCTGGGCATGAGCCAGGGGAGCAAGCCAGTGAACAGCATTCCTCCATGGCCTGTGCTTCGGCTCCTACCTCCAGGTTCCTGCCCTGAGTTCTTGCCTTGGGCTCCCTGAGTGATGTGACCCAGGAGATGCAAGCTGAATAAACCCTTTCCTCCCCAAGTTGGTGTTGGTCAGAGTGTTTTGTCACAGCAATGGAAGACAAACTAGAACAGTCAGTAGGTATGAGACCAAAGGGTGTAAGAGAGTCAGGAGGGGTAGGTATGAGACCACAGGGAGAAGTGAGGAACTGGAGAGGTAGCACTGTCCTCATCTAATCGGGTAGACAGGTTAAGCCTATAGTTAAATAGCAGATGATTTGCCTCAATCCCTAACACCAAAGATTAATTAATTAATTTTAAATCCATTTTCAATCCAATTGCTATCCTGTGGGATTGCCATCCATGTCCCAAGAAAATATCCCGTGCTAACCATATAGTTAACTGTGAGCCAGATCTAGCCCTTAGTTTCCCCTTGGTAATCTCTGCTAACCTTTTCTTTCAAGTTCTTGACCTCTGTTCTTTTAGCTTTGAAAAACATCTTTGTCTCTGGGAAACTGCCATAGTTTGGACCTTAAATGTTCTCAAAAGTCCCAGTATTGAACGCTTGGTCCACCAACCCATGGTGCTGCTGGTGGTGTTGGGAACTTGAAGAAGTGGACCATGGTAAAAGAAATTTAGGGGAGATCTCCCAAGACCACCTGAAGTTTAGGAAAATGG
This sequence comes from Rhizomys pruinosus, assembly GCA_009823505.1. NCBI lineage: Eukaryota > Metazoa > Chordata > Mammalia > Rodentia > Spalacidae > Rhizomys > Rhizomys pruinosus. Next base: position 83,852 of record VZQC01011114.1, read on the forward strand.
CTGGCACTAGAAGACATCATGCTGAGTGAAGTAACACAGTCCCAGAAAAACAAACGACGAATGGTATCCCTCATCTGTGGATGCTAGAGCCAATTACCTAGTTGTAAGTGTTTCTTGTGCACAGCCCCTTGAGCTTTTGTCCAAGCAATTGGGAGTGATGCATATTGGAAACAACTACAACAACAGAAAGGACTGCATCGAAGAACTGACTGAAACAGTGAACTTCTGCTCAAAACAGTCAACTTCCACATGGAGAATTTTGAGAAAGACTGAGAAAGAGAAGAAAAGCATGTTTGGCAGAATACATGAGCTCTGGTGGGATGGGGGGATAGGGTGGGAGACATGAGTCTAAATTTGATAATCTTGTACAAAATATATATTTTTAAAAAAGCAAAAAAAAATAAAAAAGAAATTTAGGTTGGGGGGGAGTCCTTGAAGGGTGTGATGGTTCATTCTGATTGTCAGCATGATTGGATTAAGAAATTCCTAGAGGAGTCAGGCATGGTGGTGCACACCTTTAATCCCAGCACTCCAGAGGCAGAGGCAGGCAGATCTCTGTGAGTTCAAGGCCAGCCTGATCTACAAAGCAAGCTCCAGGCCAGATAGGACTAAAGGGAGACCCTGTCTCAAAAACACCAAAAAAAGAAAAAAGAAAGAAATTCCTAGAGGGAGGTGGTTATGAAATGGTATCTTCTGGGCATGACAGGACCATTGCTCTTGTGAACTCACAGCAGCAGCAGTGGTTACCTGCACAAAACACTCAGCATGAATGGGGGAAGGATGTACAAGGCCCCCCCTTCACTAAGGAGTTCTTAGCAGTTGATAGCTGCTGGAGGAGCAATAGTCAGTTTTCTTCATTGGGTATATCCCCTAGTAGGCTGCCCATGCTCCAATGGATTCCACCTGGCAGGGAAGCTCATGAAGCTCAGGAAATAAACAACTCAGTAGCTCCAGGAAGTCCCTGAAACAGACCAGACTTACTAGGCTTCTCCCTCCTTAAGCACATATTAACCCTAAGGACAAGAGAGTCTCAGATCAGCTGAGCCTCATGGAAGAGCCTCAAACCGAGTAACCTGAAAATGACACTGACCTGTTGAGCTGCCTGCAGGTTGTGCAGTGAGCTCCAAGTTTCCTGCTTTTGTGAGCACTCACCCCTGCTGGGGTGGCTTTGGGCGATGCAGCCATTGTCTTACAGTCATTTCTGCACCTTAAAACCCCTTACCCATCGTTCAGTAAACAACCCAAATAAAACTCATTGGTTCGCCAAGCTGGACTTTGGTCTGTTCCTTATCTGGGATGAGCAGATGCTTGTTCCCATCTCCCTGGGAATAGTGTCCAACAACAAACTAGGAAAACACAATACACAAAATTAAGAACCTGGGACTCCTGTCTCTCTTCACTTCCTAGCAACCTTGAGATGACCAGGCTCTCTGATACACATTTCTTGACATGATATACTATGCCACCACAGGTCCAAAATAACATGGCCAAATGATTGTAGGGTGAAGTCTGTGAACCATGAGTCAAAACAAACCTTTTCCTTTGTGAAGCTAGTTGTCTCAGGTATTTTGTCATAGTAATAAAAGTCAGGAAAAATAAAATCTCTATGCTAAATCAGTAAGATTATCCTAATAGGTACCTGATGTCAAAATAAAGGCCAAATCAGTGTGAATTAAAAGTAAACAAAGGTGAAGCTGGAGAGCTGGCTCAGCAGTTAAGAGCACCGACTGCTCTTGCAGAGGACCCGGGTTCGATTCCCAGCACCCACATGGTGACTAAGAACCATCTTTAACTCCAGTTCCAGGGCAATCAGACACTCTCTCTGACCTCCTTGGCATTGCATGACATGGGTGCACCAACCTACATGCAGAGAGTACATTCATACACATAAAAAAATTAAAATTTTTTTAAAAAGTAAACAAGGGCAAGCATTTATTCCAGGAAATTCTCTCTCTCTCTCTCTCTCTCTCTCTCTCTCTCTCTCTCTCTCTCTCTCTTTCTCTCATCCATATCCCTTCAGGGTGAAGAACCACGAGAAAGCATGTGTCTGGGAGGCAAGAGAGCCTTTTATAGGTCAGGGGAGGGGAGATGGTGACATGTTAGAATCTAGCCAATTAAGCCAAGTCAGAGGCCTGAAAGTGGGTCTCAGATCTGGAGGTCTTGTGGGAATCTGGAACTCCATCTGGTGATTTTCATGGGCAAATGCAAGCTCCCAACTAGGAAAGAAGGGAGGGTCCTTTCTGTCTATGCTGCCTTGGCTTTTTCCCCAGACCACCGACCTAACATCCCAGACCCTTAGGGTATGGGGGCAATGGGTCTGCTCTGGCTTCTTCCTGCTGAGCTGGGATATTGAAGACAGGGGGGAGTCAGGAGTAGGCAGGGATGTGGGCACAGGGATGTAGGGATGTAACAACCACTCTGGAGACCTCTTGGATGCATACCTGCAAGAAGCAGAGGAGACCAGGTGCTAAGATCAGGTGTCTCTGGCTGAGATTGGAGAGGCTCCTCTTACTGTTGGATGGTCTTGGTCAGAGGACAGCATCTAAATGTGGGCTAGCCAGTTTCATTTGTCCAGGTCTTCAGAACATGGACCTGCCAGCAGTATGTCAGACCTGGCACAGCATCTCCTAGTCAGGTGAAGACTGAGACAATAACAAGACAAAGGGCAACTGAGCAGAGGTGTCACAGCGTCTGGCACCTGTGGCAGCAGGGGCAGCAGAGGAAAACCATGACCCAAAAAAAGGAGGCAAGGGCGAAGGTACAGAGGGTGAAGGCTGCCATGCCTGACCATTCAGACCTGTCCTTGAGGGTCTCTGGAAAACCTGAGAGTAGTGGGTCCCAGCTGTTTGACAGACCATCCATCCTGGGTTGGAGCTCTCTTGAGTCTGGACAAATGGTACCAGTGTGGCTGGCCTAGCAGTTTGGCTGCTGACGGCATAGTAAGGATGACGATGTGAGGTCCAGTCCACCTGGGATCAAGAGACTTAGGAGATAAAGTTGTAAGGAGGACACTGTCCCCTGCTGTGAGAGGGCAGGTCAGTGGTTGTGGACTCCACTGAGGTAGGAGCAGGGAGGCACTTGTCCACATGGGAGCAGAGGAGTGTGTGTAAGAGAGAGGTAGGGTAGGTAGCCTGCCAACAGGGGGCCAAAGCCAGTAGTAGGTTATGGTTGATAAGAAAAAGCCATCTGCCTCAACAGTGCTGGTGGAGGTGTGGTCCTTGAGGCCTGGCTGCCAGAGTGCCTTCACCATTTCTGGGTGGAAGTGAGAAGTCCCAGAGGAGGCAGAAGTGGGAAGAAGTAGTGCTGGGTTTAAGGTGGGGCTGAGGGCTGGGATCTAAAAGAAACAAGCAAGCCAGACGTGTGGCGCACGCCTTTAATCCTAGCACTCGGGAGGCAGAGACAGGCGGATCTTTGTGAGTTCAAGGCCACCCTGGTCTACAGAGTGAGTTCCAGGACAGCTGGAACTACAGGGAGACCCTGTCTCGAAAAGGCAAAAAAAAAAGAAAGAAAGAAACAGAAAACCTGAATATGTGAGGGTGTGAGGGTGCAAGGAGGGAAAGAGAGGACTGACCAAGGAGTCCTATGTGGAGAGTTTACTGTAATGGGCTGGAGAGGGGTAAGTTTGGGAGCTTCCCAGTGAGTTCAGCCTCTGCTGCCAGTGCCCTCAAACACAGGTGCCACCCACAGACAGTGGGATCAAGCTGTTTGGAGAGAAATGCCACTGCCCAGTATGAGGGCTCACCAGGTCAGGCTAAGGCCTCTGTGGCCACTCTCAAACTTTTGTCTGTAAAGATGTGAAAAGGGCATGAAGACACAAAGTAAGGGTAGTCAGGAAGGCATCCCTAAGTAAAGAAAAGTAGTGTAGGATGATGGCAGGGTGGGAGAGAGTCCCCAGGGGAGTCTCCTTAGCTGCCTGGTACAAGGGTTTAGCTGTAACAGCAATTAGGGATCCAGTGATGGAACAAGCCTCCCAATCCTGAAAGAGAGGATGTGGTCTGCTGTCCTGGAGGCTGTAGGTCTCATATGGCATTGACTCTATCTGACATGAGAGTACTGGAAAGTACGTTAAGTCCAGGGTCAAAGGAGGAGAGATCTCAGACTGAGGCTTGGCTGCAGACCTGGGTTTTGGGTCCTCCCATGTGAAGGCAAAAGGAAGTATGAAGGGCACAGTAAAGAAGGCCAGGACAGTGAAATGGGAGACTGAGGTTTAGGGGTTAGGGCGGAGATCCTGAACTACACAGTAGGTTCCAGAGGGCTTACAAACTGGAAGAATGGAAGTGTTGCAGGGTTAGTTGGTGGGGATAAGGAGTCCCTGGGATAGGAGGCAGGTAATGGTAGGCTTCAGCCCATGGTGGTGGGTTTCAGAAATAGGAAACTGAGGCCTGGAAGGAAAAGAGGTGGGGTTCTTGAAGTGTATCAGGACTGGTAGGTGGTGAGAGATGATTACCTGAGTGGAAATGTCCCAATCCTGAGGATTGACAGGATCAGGGAGGGCAGGGGCTGGAGAATCCAGGGTGGGAGAAGAAACTAAAGATGTCATGGCTGCCCCAGGAGGGGCACTGGACAGACAAACATGGCTAAAAAAGAATGGGTTTTAAATGACCTGCAAGGACACAGGGGAGAGGTAGAGTCCTTCGTGGGAAACAGGGGGTCCAGTCCACTCCCATGACAGAAATTGATGAGGGAACTGTAAGGCCAGAGTGTGAGGTCAGTACAGAAAGGTAGCCCAGCTGTCCAACAGGAAGAAGATGGATTTACCCTCTACCTGGAGCATTAGCCTAGGCTCAACAAAGGTCACTGGGGTCTCTGAATCTGGCCACCATCAGTCCTCTGCCAGGCCGAGGAATTCAGGGGCCAGAGTGGGTTGGGGTGCCCAGAGCAATGGGGCCAGACCATAAACTCACAGAAACAGAGAGATCTCTGTGAGGCTGGAACTAGGCAGTGCAGTGACACAGCTACAAGCTGTGTAGACCAGGCACTGCCGGCAGAGAGCTGGATTCTCCCAGATGCTCACCAGAACCAGCATTGCCCAAAACTCAATTTTAGACTTCTGATGAATGTTTGTACTTTGTTTTTTTTGTTGTTATTGTTTTTTTAATCATTTTTTTTATTTTATTTATTTTGGTATGTGTATGAATGTACTGTCTGCATGTAGGTTTGTGCACCCGTGTCGTGCAATGCCACAGAGGTCAGAAGAGGGTGTCGGACTCCGTCAGATTCCCCTGGAACTGGAGTTCTCCTGGAATTGGAGTTTCAGACAGTTCTCGGCCTCCATGTGGGTGCTGGGGATCGAACCAGGGTCCTCTGTAAGAGCAGTCAGCGCTCTTAACTGCTAGGCCATCTCTCCAGCCTGAGATTAATCTTTAAATCTGCTTTCAGTCCCTATATGGCCAGCTCGGCACATCTCCATGGATTCTCTCTTCCCATGAGATTAGTCTTTTCACTCTCTCTTTCCCTAACCACTAGCATTTCTTATCTCTCTTTATCATGGGTAACAGACCCATAGGCCAAGAAAATAAAAACACTCCTCAAGAGTCAAGGAGTTAAAATTTCCATGCAGGAAGCTGCCTCCTTTTGGAGTGAGACTCTTAATATTCCCCAGTGAATGTCCCCTGCAGACTTATGGAATTCAGAATCCTGGATGCATGTGGCACAGAATGCTAGACAGTGAGAAAATGCTCCAGCATCTCTCAAGTTCTTGCCACTATTAGCCACAGTGAGACAATGCTTAGGGCCTTCTCACCAAACCATGCCAGGAAAGGAAAACAACAAAATTAAATCACAGACCCCCTTCTCCCAAGAACCTGCTAAAACTCCCCTTGAAAGCCCCAATAAAATTCCCTCAGAAAGCCCTAAACTCCAGACCCAGTAAAAATAGAACAGGATAATCAAAACATCCACACAGCTGGCCTTAACCATTCCCCTAATTATCAGCCACTCCCTCTCAAGGGGCCAGGAGCACCTTCACCTTCAACTTCTTCCCTCTCTGCTACAGAAAAACTGTGCCAGATTTGGGACAACCCAGATCTTCAATTACAGGCATTCCCCATTAATGTAGCTCCAACTCGGGGTCATCCTCTAAACTGGTACCCTTACCAGGCAAGTGAATTGAAAGTACTCAGACAAGCAGTTAGAGAGGATGGTATCCAGGCACCATGGACAAAGTCCATTCTCCAGAGCTTTTGCAGTTCTCTTAACATTCCGCAGGACTGGAGAGATATCTGTAGATCTTCACTTCCAGGTCCGTTATTCTTACAATAGGAAGTACTGTACAGAGAAGAATGTCTCCAACATGTTCAGAGAAATCATGGGCAACCTAATATAGACTGCGGTTTCCAAAAGCTCTTTGGAGAAGGAGATTTTAGCACAGGGATGTAGCAGGCTGGACTGGCCCCAGGGTACTTTGACCAGGTCCGACTTTGCACTCTACAGGCCTGGGGTCAAATTACACCACCCACTGAATCCCAGGCCAGTGCCTCATTATTTCCTAGGCAAAAACCTGAGGAACCCCTGTCTGACTTTATCTTTTTTTATTTTTTTTTTAATTTTTCTCTATGTGTATGAATGTACTGTCTGCATGCAGGTCTGTGCACCCGTGTCGTGCAACACCATGGAGGAAGAAAGAGGGTGTTGGATTCCCCTGGAACTGGAGTTCTCCTGGAATTGGAGTTTTGGATTGTTCTCAGCCACCATGTGGGTGCTGGGGATCGAACCTGGTTCCTCTGCAAGAGCAGTCAGTGCTCTTAACCACTAGGCCATCTCTCCAGCCCCTGACTTTATCTTAAGAACTAAAAGCAGCCTAGAGAGAAAGATCCCCAACTCTGTAGCCAGAGAAACACTCCTTTAAAATATTGTTTGGGAAGGAATGAATTCTGAATGCAAGCAAGCATTCCAAGGCTTAAAAGATGACCATTATGACAGATGGATAGTGGCAACTCATGACGTGGGCACAGCCTCCCACAATGCTAATTAACTAGCTCAAGTCTTTGCAGCTGCTGTCACCACAAATGAGAAATGTTTTAACTGTGGAGGCAGAGGACATTGGAAAAGACAGTGCCTGGAAGCACCAGTCTCTCCCAGAGGGCCTTCTGAATGCTCCCCACACCTTCTCTGCCCCCAGTGTAAAAAAGGATACCATTGGAGGAAAGATTGTTGCTCAAACTATGATAAAGATGGAAAAAAATTGCCACCTTAAACTCCTAGACGGGCAGCCCCTAGCCCAGGGAAACAAGGGGGAAAAAGAGTCAGTGCATGCCCTCTGGGCAGCACCTATTTCAGAAGGCTCACATCCTGCACTGACGATTAAAACTGGGGGGAGGCCTTTTAAATGTTTGATAGATACAGGGGCAGACAGAACCATTTTAAAACAGCAAGAAATCCCCCCTGACTGGCCCTTGCTTCCAGGACCTAAACTTCTAGGAATAGGAGGAACCTCACAGTCTTACATCACTAAAAATGTTTATACCTGGGAGGACCCTGATGGAAACATGGGTCAGATTAGCCCATTAATAGCACCCACTAATATCCATCTGCTAGGGTGAGATATTTCGGAGGCTTTGGATGTGGTTATTGCCACTCCAAATGAGACCAACCATGCCCAGACAGACCATTTAACTGGGGGAAAATCCATCATCTCAGCAAGTAGCACCCCCAATCCTGAGGGTCACTGCAGAGTATGCTCCCCCTCTTCTAGACTGGAAGTCAGATGATCCAGTCTGAATTGAGCAGTGGCCCTTACCAGAGGAGAAGTTACAAGCTCTCCAAGACTTAGTCAAGTAGACATTTTCTTTTTTTTTATTTTTTTAATTTTATTTATTTTTGTATGTGTATGAATGCACTGTCTGCATGTACGTTTGTGCACCCGTGTCATGCAATGCCTCAGAGGTCAGAAGAGGTTCTCAGATTCCCCTGGAACTGGAGTTCTCCTGGAATTGGAGTTACAGATTGTTCTTAGCCACCATGTGGGTGCTGGAGACCGAACCTGGGTCCTCTGCAAGAGCACTCGGTGCTCTTAACTGCTAGGCTATCTCTCCAGCTCCTCAAGTAGCCATTTTCATTGGGATACATCCATCCATCTTGCAGTCCCTGGAACACCCCTGTGTTTGTCATAAAAAAGGCAACAGGAGGTTGGCATCTCTTACAGGACTTGTGAGCCATTAACAGAACTATGCATATACTGGGGTCTCTGCAAAGGGATCTCCCCCTTGCCTCTGCTATCCCAGCTAACACCCCTCTGCTAGCCTTAGATATCAAAGACTGTTTCTTTTTCAATTCCCCTCCACACTGAGGATTCCAAGCAGTTCACTTTCTCAGTCCCTGCAATTAACAACTCAGGTCCAGCAACTCATTACAAGTGGACTGTCCTGTCACAAGGCATGACCAACAGCCCAACGCTCTGCCAAAAGGCAGTAGTGGTGGCCCTTAAGCCCCGCATGGAACAAGGTCTGCAAGTCTTCCATTATATGGATGACTTTTTCTTTTGGGACAAATTATCAACTGACCCGGCAACTTTAAAGGATAGGCTTCTACCATCCTTAGAAGCTTTTGGAACCTTAGCCCATGCTAAGGTTCAAGTGATTCCCCCAATTCATTTCCTAGGAGCTGAAATTTCTCTCACAGCAGTGAGGCCACTCAAACCTGTAATCTCCCTTCCTCCCACATTCACACTAGCATCCCTTCAGTCCTTCCTAGGAAATCTTAACTGGCTCCACCCATGGCTGTCAATCTCAACAATGCTACAGTCTCTCTTTGATCTTCTGCACAAGGCAACAGGAACCCAGCTTCCAAGTGAAAGCCCACAGCAGAAGCCTCAGAAGCTCTAGCTGGAGTCAACCAAGCTCTCCAGAGCATGGCTTTAGCACATTTTACACCCTCTCTTCCTGTACAGTTGCTTATTTTTAACATAACCCCCACACTCATAGCGGCTCTTTACCAATCCTCAGGAGTACTAGAGTGGCTTCACACACCCATAAGGGGAACTCCCCGACTGTTAACTGAAATGGATTCTTTAGCCACTATGATAAGAAGTGGGAGAGAGTGTTCCCTGCAAACACTGGGGAAGGAGCCTGATATCATAGTGACACCCTTCTCCCCCCTGGATATCTAGTGGCTGATGCAAAATCATGTTCAAATAGCCATAAGCCTCGTGGGATTTCCAGGACAGATAGAAAATCACTACCCTAATGACAGATGGATCTCCACTCTCCCATTGTTAAACTGCCCCCCCATCCTTACCAAGATGCTCCTATAAGGCAGGCCACATCTGTTTTCACAGATGGAGGGAAGCGAGGGGCTGCAGCCATCATTTATGACAACCTGGATCAAGTCCCTCAGATCCTGTTTCACCCATTCCTTGACCATTACTCACAGTACAAGGAACTCTATGCTAGATAAACATCTAGCTCTCAAAAAACCAACAGGCCTCTTAATCTCTTCTCAGACAGTATCTATGTGATCAATCTGATGCCCTGGATATCCAGATCTTTTGTCCGATTATACAAAAATCCCCTCTCCCAACTTCTCATTGATGTTTCATCCCCCTTACAGAATAGGAGCCACCCTCTCTTCATACAGCACATCCATGCCCACAGCCTCCTGCCAGGGCCTCTCTTGCAGACCGAGTCTCCTCTACAGGGATCTATATCCTCTCTGAAGCAGAAAAATTCTGCTCCATCACCCATGTTAACCTAAAGGGCCTCCAAGCTCGCTTTCCTGATATTCCCTCCGCCCAACTTCAGCAAATCCTTAGAACTTGTTCCTCCTGTTCTTCTCTAATAAAAACACATGCACTACAGGTTTTGGGGACTAACCCCAGGAGGTTAAAAGCTAATGCTCTCTGGCAGACTGAGATTACACACATAGCTTCGTTTGGAAGACAAACGTATGTCTTTGTCACCATGGACACTTATTCCAAATTTATGTGGGCTACTGCCAACACAGGAGAGAGAGCCAAGGACCTCACTGCCCACCTACTTTCTACCTTTGCCACCATGGGCATTCCCAAACAGATTAAAACAGACAATGGGCCAGTGTTTGCTAGCTCTCGCTTTAAGTCATTTTGTCAGTTATGGAATATTGGACATCATACCAGGTATCCCTCATAACCCACAGGGACAAGGCATCATAGAACAGACCCATAAAGTCCTAAAAAATCAGTTATTAAAACAAAAGGTGAATAAATACCGTCCTAACATCCAGCTGGCCATGGCATTGGCAACTCTAAACCTCTTCAACATTTACAGGGATTCAAAATGTCCAGCCATAGTCAGATATTGGCAGACACCAAGCACTGTTCCTCAAATACTTGTCCAGTGGAAAGATCCCCTAGACATTTGGTGGAAAGGACCTGATCCACTGTTAACAACTGGGCAGGGCTTTGCTTACATCTTCCCACAGGATTGTCTGAGACCTATTTGGATTCCAGCCAGAAATGTCAGATTCATCCCCACTGACCAAAAATATGGCACACCTGTTGCTCATGGATGGAAAGAAGAGGGGAAAGAGGAGGAGACACTCCCAGAACCCAAATGACATAACATGGAAGAAACTTGACCAACTCCTCACTTCTGCCAAGTCCATGTGTCCCCCCTCAGTGCCCCTGTCTGCCATCTTTTTGGCTGCTCAAGCTAACTCTGTCTCTGCCCAGCCTGCAAACAGGCCTCTGAGCTCTCTGGGTGTGAGTCCATTCATTTTCCACAGGTGATCTCCTGTGGTTTCCCCTCCCCTCTCCTTGCCAGAGCTAAGCCTAGAAACTGTTAGCCTGAGCTGGAGAGATGGCCTAGCAGTTCAGAGCACCGACCGCTCTTACAGAGGACCCAGGTTCGATCCCCAGCACCCACATAGCAGCTGAGAACCGTCTGAAACTCCAATTCCAGGAGAACTCCAGTTCCAGGGGAATCCAACACCCTCTTCTGACCTCCGTGGCATTGCACAACACGGGTGCACAGACTTGCATGCAGACAGTACATTCATACACATACAGAAATAAATAAAATTTAAAAAATATAAAAAAAAAGAAAGAAACTGTCAGCCTGCAGGCAGGGGACAGTCCTGGAGCTGAGCCAAGGAGGGAAAAACAGCATGTGGAATGTGGTCATGCATGACTCAAAGACATTAAACAACAACAGCATATCATGTGGCACTTCAAGGTATAGTAAAATGATAAGATACCTGTATTAAATTAAATTGGTATAAACACTCAAGCTAGTTTACTAGTGGCCTGAATAGGATTGTGAATATACAAAGTTGTTAATTTTCAGTCCACTCCTACCTTGAACCTGACTCCCTGTTACAGGTTTGGATTAAATGGACACCAACAAATAGTGGGTTACCTATGGCTACTGAAAATGTACTTTAAAAAACAAAAAATAAATAAAAATAAATAAATAAAAATAAAAATATATATAAATTAAAAAAAGAAAATGTACTTTATGTTTCTTGCAAGAGTTGCTTTTTATATTTCCTTTGACCTAACCAGATGATTTGGCTCAAAAAGCTAGGCTCTATCTCCCTGAACAACCTGCATGCAGTCCAGGAGGAGAAAGTTTAGAAGAGCTTTGTAATCCTTATCAGTTTATTTCCTGTCTTCCGGTATGTGTTACAACTCCTGTATTTCTGGGAAAACTATAAATCTGGATAAGGGGTCTGAAAAAGAAAAAGAATCCTCCCATTTGTAGTAATTGCAGTGAACAGTTTACATTTAAGATAAGCCTGAAATTGTTTAATTCGATCTTGTTGGTTATGCCTGCTTAACATATGGTGTTAAATCCTTCCTCCAGTCAGTATTATACAAGGCTGATTGAATTTTTATCCAAGCCTTATCTAAAATATTATACAGTAATCAAAAGTATTAGACTGGTATAACTTAGCCTTTTTGGATGGATAATAACCACACATAATGCCCATACCAATTCGGCCAAGGGACTTAAGGGACAACTTTGTTTCTTGCCTCTGAGGTCAACTAGGTCCCAGTGAACTATGTCTGGTGGCATCTCCTGAAATGTCCTGCAACTGTGAGTCACCAGTCCTTCTAGGCAGGGAGGTCTTGGAGATCCACTAACAGGACTCTAGCCAGTGTCCAGTCTATAAAGAGGAACATCTCTTCATGCTTCAAAAGGGAAGCCTGGTCCTGCACGACCTGACTTTGTCCTACAGTGGATGGAACTGGTAAAAGCCAAGATGAGCCAGAGGCCTCTCCCCCCAAAATCTGAGTGGTCCCTGAAGACCAGATCCTCAACTCACCTTGAGAAACTTGGTTAATCTGAGCTAACTGTATGAACTTAAATACCCAAAAGGAAAAGTATAACCAAAAGATAAGGAATCATTATATTTCCTTTAAAGTCTGAGAGATTGTGCCTCCAAACACTAGATTTGAAGTCATTTAAAGTCATATGAGATCTGTTGTTACCAAATAATAAAGTTTCCTCTATCTATTTAAGCAACTACCTAAGGGAAAACCCACACTGTGACTATGAAAATTTCCTGGAAAGCAGATCCTGAGTCCAGAAACCATGCCCAAACAAACGAAAGGAGAAGCCCAATAATGGATGCTTTGGAACCCCTCGCTGAAAAATTCTAATGGACTTTTAGTTTGGACATTTAATTTACCCTGTTCCTCTCCTGGTTCCCTGCCTAGAAAATGTCTCTAGCTACTCTCACCTTCACAGGCACTGGTCAAGGATTTTGTTCTCCCTGTAACTATACTTTTGGGGTCTTTTAGATAGATCCACTGAGCAGGGTTACCCCAGTCGCCACCCCCTAGCCCTTTTTGAGCATAGAAGTCAGAGAGATGGGCACACCAATTCCCTCTTGGCAGTTGGGGTAACCTCCTCAGAAGGTAATGTGATAAAAGTCAGAGCTAAAAATTGGCTAGGCAGTTTAGGGTCAAGACCCCCTCCAAAAGAGCCAGTTTCTTTCTCAGCTGAGGACTTCCTGGATCTGGTTGCTCTGACTTGTGTCTCATGCATCCTTAACTGTCAGATTTATTGACCAGTAGGTAAATTCCATTAAAATCATGGTGCTAAGGACCCAATACAACCCCCCTAGCAGAGATCATTCCATCTTGGAAACGCCAACTGTGGTTGACTCTTGTGAACTTCCTTCAAGGATCTGAAGGTCATATGAGAGGGAGAGATGAGTTGCAACCCCAGGTTTTCCTCATTCTGCCTGACCCCCACCAAGTTCTCAATATTACACGTCTACATCATGAACTTGGTGACATTATTAAAGGCCCCTGGTTGCAACAGTTTATTAACTACACCTTGACCCTTGGTTCTCAAATTGTCTCCCTTAAGTCTACCTGCCCCAAGGTCATAGCCTTTGATACTAGCTTTGTTTCTCAGGTGTGATCTAAGCTAATGTCCATTTTCTATCCTGCTACATTGGTCACCTGGGGCACCCTCTGCCTCTTGGCCTTTCTCTGCTCTTTAATCTTCAGCTGTCTGTTTCGCTTTACCTGCAGCCAATGCCGGGTCAATAAAACAATGGCCCAGGTCCTCTCAGCAGTGGTCAATAGGGACTCTGCACACTCCCCTCCTGATGAGGTGATTCATGTCTGGCTCTCATCCATGCACGATTCACAGGAAAAAGCTTGTCTCTCCCCTCTGTAGTACTGCTCCTGGCCTCTTCCCTCTGAGGCTGGTTAGTCAATGATGGGTAAGACCCTGCAAACCAGGGCAACCTAAGGAAGGCACAGTCAAATGTCAGAATGTCAGAGGTGGGGTCTACAAGGTTCAGGCACAGTACCTGAACTCCCACTCAGATCACCCCTCATGCAAAATTAAATACAAAGGGTGGAAATATAGTAGCCTGTATGCTGAGAATTATGCAGTGCGCCTACACAGAGCTTGTCCCCCATTAACCTAACCTGCCCTAGGCAGGTGACCATAGCAACAACTGAGTCACAGATCTGGGGCAATCACAAGGTGACACGATGACTGCACTAAGAGGAGAATGGAATGCAAACAGTACATAAACCCTAACCTTGCCCCCCAATAAACAAGTCCGCAGCAGCTTGCCTTCCGCCTGCTCTCACCCGACTCCCAGGGTCTTCGTGTTGACTCTTCGCCTCTCACCCCCTTTTGTTCATGGTTGGACCAAAAGTTCCCCAGTAGGCCCAGGGGATTGACAATAAGAAGGAACAACAACAACAAAAAAAAGACTGGGTCAAAGAACTGACTGAATCAGTAAACCTACCAAAACAGTAAACTTCTGCATTGAAAAGAGAAAAAGATGCAAGACATGTATGTCAGAATGCATGGTGGGGCGGAGGACAAGAAAGGGGAACTGGGTCTAAATTTTATTAAGAAATGACTGGAGAGATGGCCTAGCGGTTAAGAGCACCGACCGCTCTTACAGAGGACCCAGGTTCAATGCCCAGCACCCACATGGCAGCTGAAAACCATCTGAAACTCCAATTCCAGGAGAACTCCAGTTCCAGGGGAATCTGACGCCCTCTTCTGATCTCCACGGCATTGCATGACACAGGTGCACAAACCTGCATCTCCATGTACATTCATACACATACAGTACATTCATACACATACAGAAATAAGTAAAATTAAAAAAAAGAAAAAAAAAAGAAATGTTATATGAAATGCACAAAACTTCAATAAAAAATATTTTGGAAAAAAAAGAAAAGTAGTTGGGCAAGCCTAGGAAGAGTGAACCAGTGAGCAGAGTTCTTTCATGGTTTTTGCTTCAGTTCCTGCCTCCATGTTCCTGCCCTGCTTGAATTCTTACCCTGACTTCCTTCAATGACAGACTATTACTTGGAAGTATGAGATGCAATAAACTCCTTCCCTCCCAAGCTGGTTTTGATCAGTATTTTATCACATCAGTGGAAAACAAACTAGAACATATGGGGAAGTTACTTTTATTTTATTTCATTTCACTTCATTTTATTTTTGAGACAGTGTCTCCCTGTAGCCCCAGCTGCCCTGGAACACACTATGTAGATATGTAGACCAGGTTGGCCTTGAACTCACAAGAGATCTGCCTTCCTCTGACTCCTGAGTGCTAAGATTAAAGGCGTGGGCCATCACACCCATCTGGAAGTTACTTTTTTGAAGATTTATTTTATTCATGTGAGTATGTGTATGATTGGCCATGTGTGTGTAAAAGTGTATACAAGTACCCTCGGAGGCCAGAAGAGAGTATCAGATTCCCTGGACCTGTAGTTAGAGGTGGTGGTGAGCCATCTTACATGAGTGCTGAGAACTGAACTCCAGTCCTCTGCCAGAGAAGCAAGAGCCATTTCTACAGGCACCTGCAAGCATACATTGCATATATATACACTTAGGCACATACATGGCGTAAAATAAAAAATAAACCTTTTAAAATATAAATAAAAATAAATCTTAAAATAAAAAAAGAAATCGGCTGGGCATGGAGACACACGCCTCTGATCCCAGCACTTGGGAGGCAGAGGCATGCCAGTGGATCTCTCTGAGTTCAAGGACAGCCTGCTCTACATATCAAGTTCCAGGCCAGCTGGGGCTACAGGGAGACCCTGTCTCAAAATATCAAAAAGAAAAAGAAAGAAATTGCTTATCTTAACTTCGGACATGACCTCAACAAAAAATATGCATCATGAAATTAGTTTATAATGACAGAACTCTATAACAGTGTGTGTTAACTACATTGAGACAGCGCAACATACCTTCCTTCAAGGTTACCTTACCTAGTTGTGGTGGTGTGAATGAGAATGTCCCCCATAGGCTTCAAGTGTTCAGACATTTTGTCCCCAGTTGGTGGCACTGTTCTGGGAGATCTTAGAAGGTGTGGCCATGCTGGAGGAAGTATGGCACTGGGGGCAGGCTTAGGGAGTTTAACAAGTCTTGCAGTCTCCAGTCTCTCTCTCTCTCTCTCTCTCTCTCTCTCTCTCTCTCTCTCTCTCTCTCTCGACTTCCTGTGCTCATTGTAAGATGTGAACTTTGGCTTTCTGCTCCAGCTCCGGCCACCATGCCTCCCACCACAATGGACTCTAATTCCCTGGAACCATCAATCCTAAACTCAAACTCTTCCTTTCATAAGTTCCCTTGGTCATGTGGCTTTATCACAGCAACAGAAAAGTGACTAATATACTAGTCTACTAGGTTAATTCCAACACTTTTTTTTCCCCAATTCAAAATATAAAACAAGATCCTGGTTCAAGTTAAAGTGCGCACAAATTACAAGCTTCTGAGGTTAAAATCAAAGTCTTCAGGTCAAAGCGTATCACTTGCTGCTCTACTAAAGGACTAAAATTCATAGGGGCTGGAAAGATGGCTCAGCAGTTAAGAGCACCAACTGCTCTTGCAGAGGACCCAGGTTCGATTCCCAGCACCCACATGGAGGCTAAGAACCGTCTTGAACTCTACTTCCAGGGGAATCTGACACCCTCTTCTGACCTCTACGGCACTGCACAACACGGATGCACCAACCTACAAGCAGACAGTACATTCATACACAAAAATAAAATAATAAAATAAAATAAAAGGTCTAAAATTCAGTTCCCAACACCCATGTGTAGCAGCTCACAACTACCAGCTCCAGAGGATCTGAAACTTCTATGAACATCCATATGCACATTTGAATACACACATATAAACACATAAACAAAAAGTGAAATCATCATGGTTGGCTTCAGTTATCAATTTGACACTCAGGAGAAGAGTACCTCGGCTGAGGAATTCCTCCATCAGCCTAGCCATGGGCACATCTGTGAGGCATTTTCTTGATGGGTGAGAGAAGTGGGAGTGCCTCGGCCCACCCACTGTGGCTATCTCTAAGCAGGGAGTCCTAGGTTGTATACCAAGAGGCCTGAGGACAGGCCAGAGGAGCAAGCCAGTAAGCAGCATTCCTGTGCAGTGGTCCATACTTCACTTCCTGCCTCCAGGTTTCTGACTTGAGTTCCTGCCCTGAATCCCCTAGATGATAAACTGTAATTGGGACATGTGAGCCAAATAAACCCTTTCCTTCCCAAGTTGTTTTTGGTCAGAGTGGTTTCTCACAGTAAAGTAAAGCTGACTAGGACATAAATAAATCTTTTTTTTTTTTTTTTGGTCTTTTTGAGACAGGGTCTCCCTGTAGCCCCAGCTGTCCTGGAACTTACTCTGTAGACCAGGCTGGCCTAGAACTCACAAGGATCCGCCTGCCTCTGCCTCCCAAGTGCTAGGATTAAAGGCGTGTGCTACCACACCTGGCATAAATCTTATTTTTTAAATTAAATGCAAATATTGAGAAGATCAAAATATTGGCTCTTTGGGTCTTCACAGAAATAAGCAAGAAAGTCTCCCCAAGACATCAACACAGACAAGTAGTCATTCTTTCTCTTGTCTATAAATTCAATATGCCAAGAAAATGCTATATTCTGGCATTGAAATACATATTAATTACATAAGTACATAATTACAGAGATTTCATATCAACTCAAGAACACTATTTGTAGGCTGTGGAATGTCCTTACACTCTAAATAAAAATCACTCTTGAATGAACAATCTTACTTCAACATTTCAATGGGGATAGGAATGGCCTTAAAGACACTAGTGTCACCTGAAAATAATCATGATCAGTACCATCTTCAAACTAGGCCACATCCTGTGACTGCCACTGTGCCATCATAGGCCCATAGCCTCTCAAAACAGCTTCTTAATGTGTGATCTGAATTAAAGTGCCTAATGAAAGTATGCAATATTTGATGGGATGAAAAGAAAAAACAAGTTTGGGGATTAGGGAGATGGCTTGGTTGCTAACGCCTTATCACACAAACATGAAGAGCTGAGTTCGATTCCCCAGCACTCACACAAAAGCCAGACTCAGTGATGAGTGCTTGTAATCCCAGCACTGGTGAGGAGACAGTAGGAAGCATAGGGCTTGCAAACTCCAGGTTCAGTAAGAGATCTTGTCTCGGGATGGATGACAAAAAAAGTTCAAAGGCAGCGAGGGCTACATAGTGGGACCCTGTCTCTAAATCAATCAAGCAATAAATCAAGTAGAGACTGATTAAAGAAGACACCCAACATTAAGCTCTGATCTCTACATACATGTGCCATGTGTATATACACACACAAACACAAACACTCACACCACACATGTACACTCACTCACGGTGGGGAAGGGCTTTTCTTTCTTAGCAATTCTCCAAATTTTTGTCTTGTTATACTTTGATTTGGTTTGGGATTTAGTGGGAGTGGCCACTGAGACAGGATCTTACTATATAACCTGGCTAACCCTGAACTCAAGATCTCCAGCCTCCATTTCCTGAGTATTGGAATTACAGGCATGTCCCACCACCTGGATCTTTAAGTATTTTTCTTTTCTTTTTTATTTGTAAAGTTGAGGTTCTAACATAGGATCTCCAGATTCTAAGCACTTCTATCACTGAGGTTCTAACACGGAATCTCCAGATTCTAAGCAAGCCTTCTTTTTTTTTTTTTTTTTTTTT
>VZQC01011114.1:105073-163667 GCA_009823505.1 Rhizomys pruinosus
ACTTATTGCTCTAGCAAGTGTTTCAAGCACTATATTGCAAGAGGAGTGGTGACAGGGGGCAGCCTTGCCAAGTTCCTACCTTTAAAGGGAGCAAGCCTTCTATCACTGAGGTTCTAACACAGGATCGCCAGATTCTAAGCAAGCCTTCTATCACTGAGGTTCTAACATGGGATCTCCAGATTCTAAGCAAGCCTTCTATCACTGAGGTTCTAACACAGGATCTCCAGAGTCTAAGCAAGCCTTAATCACTGAGGTTCTAACATGGGATCTCCAGATTGTAAGCAAGCCTTCTATCACTGAGGTTCTAACACAGGATCTCCAGATTCTAAGCAAGCCTTCTGTCACTGATGGTTCTAACAGGATTCCAGATTCTAAGCAAGCCTTTTCACTGCAGTTTAACACGGATCTCCAGAGCTAAGCAAGCCTTCTTCACTGAGGTTCTAACATGGATTCCAGAGTCTAAGCAACTTTAATCACTGAGTTAACACGGACTCCAGAGCTAAGCAACCTTGTATCACTAGAGGTTCTAACAGGATCTCAGACTAAGTCAAGCCTTCTATCACTGGGTTCTAAACAGGGATCTCCAGCAGTCTAAGGCAAACTTCTACTATCCAGAGGTTCTAAACACGGATCTCCAGAGCTAAGCAAACCTTATCACTGAGGTTCTAAAGGATTCCAGAGCTAAGCAAGCCTTTATCACTGAGGTTCTACACGGATATCCAGACTAAGCAAGCCTTTTATCACTGAGGTTCTAACACAGGATTCCAGACTAAGCAAGCCTTTTCACTGAGGTTCTAACAGGATCTCCAGATCTAAGCAACCTTCTATCACTGAGGTTCTAGTACATGGGATCTCCAGAGTCTAAGCAACTTCTATCACTGAGGTTCTAACACAGGATATCCAGAGCTAAGCAAGCCTTTTATCACTGAGGTTCTAACACAGGATATCCAGAGCTAAGCAAGCCTTCTATCACTGAGGTTCTAACACGGGATCTCCAGATGCTAAGCAAACCTTCTATCACTGAGGTTCTAACACAGGATCTCCAGAACTAAGCAAGCCTTCAATCAACTGAGATTCTGACATGGGATCTCCAGATTCTAAGCAAGCCTTCTATCACTGAGGTTCTAACACAGGATATCCAGAGCTAAGCAAGCCTTCTATCACTGAGGTTCTAACACAGGATCTCCAGATTCTAAGCAAACCTTCTATCATTGAGGTTCTAACACGGGATCTCCAGAGCTAAGCAAGCCTTCTATCACTGAGGTTCTAACACAGGATCTCCAGAGCTAAGCAAGCCTTCTATCACTGAGGTTCTAACATGGGATCTCCAGATTCTAAGCAAGCCTTCTATCACTGAGGTTCTAACATGGGATCTCCAGATCTAAGCAAGCTTTCTATCACTGAGGTTCTAACACGGGATCTCCAGAGTCTAAGCAAGCCTTCTATCGCTGAGGTTCTAACATGGAATCTCCAGAGCTAAGCAAGCCTTCTATCACTGAGGTTCTAACATGGGATCTCCAGAGCTAAGCAAGCCTTCTATCACTGAGGTTCTAACACGGATCTCCAGAGTCTAAGCAAGCCTTTTATCCTGAGGTTCTAACACATGGAATCTCCAGAGCTAAGCAAGCCTTCTATCACTGAGGTTCTAACATGGGATCTCCAGAGCTAAGCAAGCCTTCTATCACTGAGGTTCTAACACGGGATCTCCAGATTCTAAGCAAACCTTCTATCACTGAGGTTCTAAGATGGGATCTCCAGAGCTAAGCAAGCCTTCTATCACTGAGGTTCTAACACGGGATCTCCAGGTCTAGCAAGCTCATCACTGAGGTTCTAACACGGGATCTCCAGAGTCTAAGCAAGCCTCTCTTCACTGAGTTCTAACACGGGATCTCCAGTCTAAGCAAGACCTTCTAATCATGGTCAACACGGGATCTCCAGAGCTAAGCAAACCTTCTATCACTGAGGTTCTAACACTGGATCTCCAGAGCTAAGCAAGCCTTCTATCACTGAGGTTCTAACACAGGATCTCCAGAGCTAAGCAAGCCTTCTATCACTGAGGTTCTAACATGGGATCTCCAGAGCTAAGCAAGCCTTCTTCACTGAGGTTCTAACATGGGATCTCTCAGAGTCTAAGCTTTTTTTTTTTTTAAATGTCTCTCTTGCTATTTTAAAATTTTTTTTTTTTTTTTTGTGTTTTTGTTTGTTTATGATTCTACTGTCTGCATGCAAGTTTTTGAACCCGTGTCGTGCAATGCCTGCGGAGGTCAGAAGACGGCGTCGGATGTCCCCTGGAACTGGAGTTCTCTGGAATTGGAGTTTCAGACGGTTCTTTACGGCCGCCATGTGGGCTGGGGATCGACCGGGTTCTGTAAGAGCTGTCCGGCGCTCTTAACCGCTAGGCCATCTCTCCAGCCCGAGTCTAAGCTTTTTATGCTCAGCATAGGCCCTGCTGCAGCCTCCTTAGAACTGGGCTCCAAGCATACAGCACTGTGCCTGAATTTGGTGTGAATGCTGCAGATCTGAATTCAGTTCCTCCAGGCTGTGTGACAACACCTTACATTTCCCCAGCCTCCACTTGCTTTTTCTTGTCATTTCAACAAATACTGCATGCTTTTGTTATGCATTTTACTTCAGATCACACATTAATTCACAGACTAGCATTCTTTTTTTTCTGCTTTTTTTTTTTTTTTTTTTTTTTTTTGGTCTTTTTGAGACAGGGTCTCCCTGTAGCCCCAGCTGTCCTGGAACTCACTCTGTAGACCAGGCTGGCCTTGAACTCACAAAGATCCACCTGCCTCTGCCTCCCAAGTGCTAGGATTAAAGGTGTGCACCACCACGCCTAGCTCCGACTAGAATTCTCAAAGAAAGACGGTTTTTCAACACCACCAACAACAACAACAGAAAGGACTGAATTGAAGAACTAACTGAAACAGTGAACTTCTGCTCAAAACAGTCAATTTCCTCATGCAGAATATTGAGAAAGACTGAGAAAGAGATGAAAAGCATATTTGGGGGGCTGGAGAGATGGCCTAGCGGTTAAGAGCGCCGACCGCTCTTACAGAGGATCCGGGTTTGATCCCCAGCACCCACATGGCGGCTGAGAACGTCTGAAGCTCCAATTCCAGGAGAACTCCAGTTCCAGGGGAATCCGAGACCCTCTTCTGAACTCCGCGGCACTGCACGACACGGGTGCACAGACTTGCATGCAGACAGTACATTCATACACATACAGAAATAAATAAAATTAATAAAAAAAAAGAAAAGCATATTTGGCAGAATGCATGAGCTCTAGTGGGGTGGGTGAATGAGGGGGGACATGGGTCTAGATTTGTTAAAAAATAAAAATAAATTTATGTGGAAAAACAAAAGAAAGATGGTTTTTAGCAAAGTTGTATGTCCACTCCACGTCCTATATTGGAATTCAATAGAGTCACTGCCACAGTCAAATGCCATGGGGCATTCCTGCAGAAAGAACCTTCCAGGTGAAAAGTTCAACCCCTTCGGCAGATGGCAGTGCTCTTCTGCATTCCCACTGTCTTATCTATTTCCTCAGTCCCTTGGCCTCTGGACAAGTACAGGCTCAAGACGAGCAACCACAGGACTTAAAGTCCACTTGAGTCAGGGAGCTGAGCATGAGCGTAACCCAGACTGGTTGCCTGTGCACACTCAGTCCGCCACAGCTCAGGCAAGTATTGAGGAAAAAGAAGCAGTAAGAATGTAAGAGGTGGGGCTGGAGAGATGGCTCAGCAGTCTTTGCTCTTGCAAAGGACCCGGGTTCGATTCCCAGCACCCACATGGTGGCTGAGAACTGTCTTTGACTCCAGTTCCAGGGGAATCCAACGTCCTCTTCTGACCTCTGCATCATTGCACGACACGGGTACACCAACCTACATACAGACAGTACACTCATACACATAAAAATAATTAATTAATTAATTAATTAATTAATAAAATTAAATTTAAAAAAGAATGTAAGAGGCAGAGGAAGGGGAGGAGCATTGCAGAACAGTGTCTTCTAGGCATGACCTAACCATTGTACTCACAAGTTCATAGTGGCTGTGATTGCTTACACAGGAGCTGCAAAAAGTTGGGCTCATCAACATCCTGTTGTCGAGCCCAGAGGAACTTAGGAAGCACTACCTGATAGAATGCCCCAGTTGCAGAGCCCTCTGAAGATGACTGCTGACCTAAGTGATTAGCCACTCCCTTCCCTCCTGGGAAGACTAGTTGTTGAGATAGCCTGTTTCCCAAGACAGTCTTCTTTGGGTAAATAGTCCCAAGAAGAAGAGACCATAAATCTCTGTTTCTCAAGACAAACTGGCGCAAGCGGTGCCAGGAAAGAGGGGGCCATAAATTTCTGAAGAGCGTCCCTGACCAACCACAGCTGTATCCTATATGATTCCCAAGGACCCCCTCCCTGGGTGCAGTAGCCTACATTCCGTGGAAAGGCTGTGGCCCCTCACTATGCTGAAAAAGCACAATCTTGATCTGGCACTGATCTTTCTCCCAACTCTGCTCCCTTTCTTGCTCCCTAAAAACTAACAGTAACACTCCCTGCAGATGTCATGGCATGGGTGCTGGGGGAAAGAGAGACATTTTCTTAAGTGGTGTAGGCACTTGTAAAGTGCATGTGCTTTTGTAAGCAACAGTAACAAAACTCTCTTGGGACACACACACACACACACACACACACACACACACACACGTGCACGCACAAAAACACATACAGCCATGAAAGCTGAAGAAGGCCTAGTTAGGAAGAGAAAGATTAGTGGGAGTAGAGGGGGGAAGAGAGGGGAAGAGCATGGGGCTTCAATGAGAATGTCCTCCACAAGCTCCAAATATTCAGACATCTTGTCCCCAGTTGGTGGCACTGTTGTGGGAAGTCTTAGAAGTTGTGGCTATACTGGAGGAAGTACGTCACTAGGGGTGGGCTTAGAGAGCTCTGCGTGGTCAGCAGTCACTCTGCTTCCTGTTCCTGCTCGGAGCTGTGAGCCTCTGCTTTCTGCTCCGGCTCTGGTGCCTCCTGCCACCAAGTCTTCCCAGTATGAAGGATTCTAATTCCCCTGGAACTGGGGAATTAAAGCTCAGCAACAGAAAAGTAACGAATACACAGAGGTTATGATCAAAATATCTTATGTAAATATATGAAGATAATTTAGAAACACATTATTAGCCAAGAAATACTCCAGGTACAGATATAGCATTATTTACCAAACCTTCTATCATTGGAGACTTATGTATACATGTATGTGTGCAAGAGTTTGATTGTTTCCTTAAATTTTTATATGTAGATTACTTTGTTAAGGGTTTTTGACCTGTTTAGGGCTTTTGAATCTTATTACCGAGTTTATTGCCAGTATTTTACACTAATTTACCTGTAACTTGGAATATATGTAAATTATTATATCCTGTGAATTTGGAAATATTCTTTTGATGTATAATTTGCATAAAATAAATCTATAGACCAAAAAAAATTAAACAAGTAAGAGGTAATCTGCACAGTGGTCTGGGGACCTTCAAGAGGGCATCATGAGCTTGATATACTCTGGTTAGCACTGGAGGCAACAGTCGATGGCCCTAGGGAACACATCTTGAGGTTCTTGGAGCCTCATCTTACCATCGGTGAGGGCCAGGATGGTGTGGCGGTCTGGGAGGTCCAGCTCTAAGCACACGCTGCTGTTCTGTGGGAGCACCTGCACTGGAGCTGTCAGGTGTGCAAAAGAATGGAGATGGTGGACCGCACCTGGTGGTCCAAGGAGTCAACTCACTTTGCTAAGAAGAAAAGAGATGATACCTGGCATGATATAGGGTAGCAGGAAGGCTCAGGAACTTGAGAAGAAAAAGTAACTGAAAGACATAAACTGCCTTGCAGGACAAAAATATTGAAATTAGGATTTAGACTTTTGAGTCCAGTGGGATCTGCCTTCCCAGAGTGGGATTCTGTTTCACTCTGTATTTGGGCATTTTCTTCCATCCAAGCACTGACTCAGAATAAAATACAGGTAGCGATCACCAACTCTGAGCTTGCCCCAGACCTGCCCTAGCAATGAACTGGGCAAGAATTAGAAGGGAGTCTTGAGGGTGCCAAGGGGCACCAGGTACCAGGTGAGACTCACCTGAAGATACAGGTCACAGGCAGACTCATGGACCATTTCTTTTTTTTTTTTTTTTTTTATTTTTTTTTGGTATTATTTTTTTGAGACAGGGTCTCCCTTTAGTCCCAGCTGGCCTGGAGCTCACTCTGTAGACCAGGCTGGCCTTGAACTCTCAGACAATCTGCCTGCCTCTGCCTCCCGAGTTCTGGGATTAAAGGCATGCATCACCACGCCCGGCAGACCATTTCTTCAGACCTGAAACACAGTGTTCCCAAGGGCTGAAGCTCTCAGTTCTGCCTGCACATTTGAAAAGTTTTGAAACAAAGTGCTTGAGTCCTATCCTAGATCAATCACATCAGGTGGTCTGGAGATGAGACACAAAGCTCAGGGTTTTCTTTTATTTTTTAAGATTTACTTTTGGGGGCTGGAGATATGGCCTAGCGGTTAAGAGCGTCAGCTGCTCTTGCAGAGGACCTGTGTTCGATCCCCAGCACCCACATGGCGGCTGAGAACCGTCTTTAACTCCAGTTCAGGGGAATCCAACACCTTCTTCTGACCTTCGCAGCATTGTATGACAAGGGTACACAAACCTGCATGCAGACAGTACATTCATACACATAAAAAAATTAATTAATTTAAAAAAAACATTTACTTTTGGTTTTAATCATGGGGTTGGGGGGGTGAGTTATGTGCATTTGAGTGCAGGTGCCTGCAGAGTCCAGAAAAGGACATCAGTTCTCCTGGAACAGTTCTGGGCCACCTGACTTGGGCGCTGGAACAGAACTTGGTCATCTTTAGCTACAAGGAAATTTCGAGGCCAGCCTGGGCTACATGAGATCAGGTCCTGTTTTTTGTTTGATCTGAGAAAAAAAAAGTCTTTTTTGTGTGAACTTGTGCTGTACTCTGTAGAAAATTATGGATTTTGCTTTAATGTTTTTTTAGAAAAGGTGAGAAGAACCCTTATCGCTTTTCTCACCTAATCACAGTTTGTGGAGTGGATTAAAAATGGAAGAAAAAGTTGTTAAAAGTTTGGAGCAAGGGAGTATATGTTTAAAAGGACTCTCCCTTTTTTGTGTGTTTTTCCTTTTGCCCAATGAAGAACTTAAATCTGTTTTAATTGCACAGACACACAGACAAAAGGTCATTTTGTAACTGCCAAGTATGGTACCTTCCTTTGTTTATTTGCTATTAAACTTTTGTTTGAGAAGAAAAAAAAAGAAAAAAAAAACGCAGCAAGCTTTCAACTATCTTTGCATTCGTGCCACCTTCAGCAGCAGCCCCCCCCCCTTACAAGACCCCCTTCCAAGGAAGTCCGTGCTATACAAAATCTCCAATGGACTGGGAAATGGCTCTGCCAATAAAGTACTTATTGTGCAAGCATGGGGACCTGAGTTCATATCCCCAACCCCTGTGTAAAAAGCAAAGCGAGGCAGCACATGCCTGTGACCCACTCATTGCTAGAGAAACAGAGACAATAGGATCCGTGGGGCTCACTGGCCAGCCATTGTAGCCAAAGCAGCTGGCTGCAGGCTCAGGGAAAGGTCCTGTCAAATAAGGTAAAGAGCGATAGAGGAAGACACACTAGACATTGACCCCTGGCCCCCCACATTCATGTGCTCACGCGTGCGCGCGCGCGCACACACACACACACACACACACACACACACACACACACACACAAAATATCCAAGCACGAGAGGTTAGAGTCCAGCTGGCTCAAGCGGTCCCTCGTCCCTCACCCCTACACAGCCTGACCTGCCGCTCATGTGGGAGCAGAGCTGAGGAGAGAACGGTTGGGAAGGCCCGCGGCAAACAGGCTCACAACTGTCCGTGGAAGATATTGGCTCAGAAATCCAAGTCACAAAAGAACAGAGACCTGGTTCTCAGGAAGAAACCTTTCACTAAAGATCCTGACCTCACAGGAAATCTGTCTTGTACATGTTACCTCGATTTCCTAAACTCCACTGTGTTCCAAAGAGAGCAGCACTAACCTCAGCCTGCAGCTTTGTTTTCCTAAAGCATTTACATTACACTTCTGCCTACACTGTCAGCTTTTCAAGAATCCACTGAGTACAAGGAGTCTACATTCTGCCTCTGGCTCGGCCGCTCCCTCAGGCACTTCATCTGGCTACCTCTTTTTCCCCTTCCATAAAAGTTAGAAAACTATAGCAGAGTGTGGTGGCACACACCTTTAATCCTAGCCCTAGGGAGGCAGAGGCAGGCGGATCTCTGTGAGTGCCAGGCCAGCTGGGGCTAAAGGGAGACCCTGCCTCAAAAAGACCAAAAAAAAAAAAAAAAAAAAANAAAAAAAAAAAAAAAAAAAAAAAAAGTTAGAAAACTACCCCTGTCACTGACTATATAATAATGAGCAAATCAAGGAAGTCGTTTTTAAGTAAGCGAAGAAACAAATATAATTTTGTAAAAATGTCTTTGAAACCTGTTATTTAGGGGCTGGAGAGATAGCTCAGCAGTAAAGAGCCACAAGAGGACATGGTTCTCTCTCAATCTGTGTATGTGTGTGTGTGTGTGTGTGTGTGTGTGTGTGTGTGTGTGTGTGTGTTAGAGAGAGAGAGAGAGATGCATGGGTGGTCAGAGGATGACCCTTGGGAGTTGCTTCTCTTTCTACCCATTGCATAGCAGTTTCCTCCAGGATAAAACCTTCCATTTTAGAGGGAAGCTCATTAAGATTCAGGATGTGGGGCTGGAGAGATGGCCTAGCGGTTAAGAGCGCCGACCCTCCTACAGAGGACCCGGGTTCGATCCCCAGCACCCACATGGCGGCCAAGAACCGTCTGAAACTCCAATTCCAGGAGAACTCCAGTTCCAGGGGAATCCGACACCCTCTTCTGACCTCCGCGGCAATGCACGACACGGGTGCACAGACCTACATGCATACAGTACATTCATACACATACAGAAATAAAAAAAAAATTAAAAAAATAAAAAGATTCAGGATGTTCTAGAGGAAGGTGACATCTCATTAAGCTCAGGAAGTAAACATCCCAAAAGCTTCAGGAAGTCCCTAAAACTGACCAGATACACTAGGTCCCAAGCTTATATAAGATGGGAATGTTGAGAAGCACTGCAGACCAGCTGAGCCACCTGGAAGACATGCTTTCGACCTTTATGCTGCCTGACGTCGCTTGTCCTCCATGGTCCCAGCTTTCGTGAGCTGTCATCCACGCTGAAGTGAACTTTGGGGTGAGTCATTTTTGTTCTTATTAGTAAGCTCTCACCCATACTTCTGTAAGTAAGCCTGATAAAACTCATTTTGATGAGAACTTCCATGGTCTGTCATGAGTTCCCTAACTGGGATGAGTAAGCACTTTACATCTCCCCAGGAATAGTATCACACAACGCCACCAAGTGGGCTCCAGGGGTTAAATTCAGATCAGTAGGTCTAGCCAGCAAGCACCTTTATCTGCTGAGCCATCACACCAACCCCCAAACTTAAAATGGGGTGGGGGGGACAGAACTCATGTTCTGCCACCTGCCCAGCAGTAACAGTAACAATGCCAGTTTATTTGTTGCTCTCATCTTTTGGTGATTTTGTCCTCTTTTGCATTTCTATGTTTTGGAAGTCAAATTCAGAGCTTGGAAATCACCCTAGCACTGAGCTAAGTCCCCAGGCCCCAGTAGCACTGCTGGGATCAGCCAGCTTTTACTGAATGCTCAATGAGTGCCAGGTACGGTGCACGCAGTCCACGGTCATTAACCTACTGCACCATCCTGCTGCCTCCACGCAGTCCACGGTCACTGACCACTGCACCATCCTGCTGCCTCCACGCAGTCCACGGTCACTGACCACTGCACCATCCTGCTGCCTCCACGCAGTCCACGGTCACTGACCACTGCACCATCCCGCTGCCTCCACGCAGTCCACGGTCACTGACCACTGCACCATCCCGCTGCCTCCACGCAGTCCACGGTCACTGACCACTGCACCATCCCGCTGCCTCCACACAGTCCACGGTCACTGACCACTGCACCATCCCACTGCCTCCACGCAGTCCACGGTCACTGACCACTGCACCATCCCGCTGCCTCCACACAGTCCACGGTCACTGACCACTGCACCATCCCGCTGCCTCCACACAGTCCACGGTCACTGACCACTGCACCATCCCACTGCCTCCACGCAGTCCACGGTCATTGACCTACCGCACCATCCTGCTGCCTCCACGCAGTCCACGGTCACTGACCACTGCACCATCCTGCTGCCTCCACGCAGTCCACGGTCACTGACCACTGCACCATCCCGCTGCCTCCACGCAGTCCACGGTCACTGACCACTGCACCATCCCGCTGCCTCCACGCAGTCCACGGTCATTGACCTACCGCACCATCCTGCTGCCTCCACGCAGTCCACGGTCACTGACCACTGCACCATCCTGCTGCCTCCACGCAGTCCACGGTCACTGACCACTGCACCATCCCACTGCCTCCACGCAGTCCACGGTCATTGACCTACCGCACCATCCTGCTGCCTCCACGCAGTCCACGGTCACTGACCCCTGCACCATCCTGCTGCCTCCACGCAGTCCATGGTCACTGACCACTGCACCATCCTGCTGCCTCCGCTCAGTTCATCTCCTCCCCCATGCTTTCCGCTACTCCTTCTGTGTACTGGGCACCACCCCAGAGACTAAGGAACAAGACATCAAATGAGACACAGGCACTGTTTGGGTTTATTAGTCATTTGTAGAAAAGGAACAGGGAGCACTGGTCTGGAATGGGATTTTAAATGGGTATCAAGAAAAACAGTGGATGTCTAGAACATCTGGGCCTTGCCATGAAGGAGGCGAGGGCCCAAAAGTGTGTCTCTGAGGGAAGAGCATTCACTCATCCTGAGGCACTTGGAGGGAATAGCCATGCAAAGGCCCAGGGGGAAGATGGCCCTTGATGAGTTGCATGGACAACAAGGAGACCGGCATGTCAGTAGAGGGACGGCTAAGGAGGAAAGCAGGCAGCAGAGGTCAGGTGAGAGAGGCAGGGCCGCACAGGACCTGGAGGAGCTCAGGCATAAGCTGGATAGAGTGGGAACTGGCCCAGGTTTTTGAGAAGAGTGATGCAAGCTGCCTTTAATAAGTAGAAAAGGACACTCAAGGCTCAGAGGATAAAGGTGCTTGCCATCAAGCTGAGTCAGATTTCCAGAACACACTTTGTAGAAATAACCAATTCCCACAAGTCCTCTGGCCTCCACATGCTTGCCAAGGCACATGTAAATAAATAAATAAATAAATAAATAAATAAATAAATAAATAAATATTTGTTTTTTAAAAAGACACTGGCAGCTGTGAAGAATAGACTCCTGAGGGACGGGGTCAGACACAAGAAGGCTAGCTGGAACAGTACCAAAATAATAAGAGAACTGAGTCAAGGTGACAAGACCGAGGAAGAGTGGTCAGACACTGAATGTGCTCTGGAAGCAGGAAACAGGATTTGCTGATAATAAGATGAGGTCACTATCAACAGGAGAGTGGAAGATGGGCGAAGAGTACTCACTACTCTCCCAGAGGATCCGAGTTCAGTTCTGGCCTACACAGACAGACAGACAGACAGACACACACACACACACACACACACACACACACACATACACAGAGACATATGGAGGCCTTGACACGTTTATGGCCCTCTCTCCAAAGCCTCATAGCCACTAAGTGGTGGACCTGTGACTTGGCCCTAGGTCTAACTACATTTATTTGCTTATTTATTTTGTGTGTGAGTATGTGCGTCTCTCTGTGTGTGTATGTGTGATGCAGGGGGAATGGGGTGCTAAGGTGCATGTATGCAGGTCAGAGGACAACTTTCTGGAGTTGGATCTCTCTTCCACCACGTGGGTCACAGAGATGAAACTCGGGTCATTAAGCTTGACAGTCGCTCCCCACTCGGCCATTCACAGGCCCACAAATTTTCAATAATATACACGAGGCCTTACCATGCAACCAACTGTGCTTGCAATCCAGTGTCATCTTTTTCTCAATTAATGTCCTATTAGGTCAGGTCCAGTGACACATATCTGTAGTCCCAGCTACTCAGGAAAGGGAGGCTGGAGGATCACTTGAGCCCAGCCTGGGAAAAAAGCAAGGTCCATCCCCAACTCAGAAAAAACTAAAAAATAAATAAATAAAAACACTGTACTCCTCTACTGTCACTCAAGAGCAATCACCTGATCCCAGATCTAGAAAGGCTTGCCCAGCACCCCTTCCTGATCCCAGGAGAGCTGCCCAAGAAATGCCACACCATCATAGCTAAATCCAGGGTGCCCTCTTTCCCCATCCTCTCCTTTAAGATTTGTTTCTTTACTTTTTTCATATGTGCATGAGTGTTTTGCCTGCATGCATGTATATGTACCACATGTGCCTAGTGCTGCAGAAGCTAGAAAAGGGCACTGGTTTCCCTGGCACTGGAGCTATAGACAATTTTGAGATGCCATGTGAGTAATGAGACCCAAACCCAGATCCTCTACAAGAACAGCAACTGCTCTTAACTTCTGAGCCATCTCTCTAGCCTCTCCCCCTATATTCTCAAATAAAGAAATCATTGCTCTATGCATAAAAGTTTACAGTTACTTTTAAATAAATGAACCTTATAACAAAGCATGGTAGTACAAAACTGTAATCTCAAGACTTGGCCAGCCTCAGCTACATAACAAGTTTGAAGCCAGCTTAGGCTACATAAGACACTCAAAAAAAGAGTGGGACTCTGTGAGCACATTGCTGGTAGTATGCTTGTTTAGCAGGCACAAAGCCCTGGTTCTAACCCCAGTGCTACAGAAAACTGGGCGTGGTGGTGCACACGTGTAATCCCGCAATGGGGAGCTTAAAACTGGAGGATCAGAAGTTCTGGGTCATTCCTCCCACATATTGAGTCTGAGGCCAGCCTGGGACCCTTGATATTTTGTCTCAAAACATATAAGAAGAGAGAAAGGAAGAGGGGAGGAAAGAGAAGAAAGGAGGAAGAAAGAAAAGAAAAACAGCTTATCACCTACAGCTTTTATGGTTTTTCGTTTTTTGGTCTTTTTTTTTTTTTGGAGACAGGGTCTCCCTATAGCCCCAGTGGCCTGGGGCTCACTCTGTAGACCAGGCTGGTCTTGAACTCACAGAGATCTGCCTGCCTCTGCCTCTGCCTCCTGAGTGCTAGGATTAAAAGGAGTACACCACCACACCCAACTTAAAGAGCTGGTTCTTAGCCACCATGTGGGTGCTGGAAATCGAACCCCAGTCCTCTGCAAGAGCAGACAACACTCTTAACAGCTGAGCCATCTCTCCAGTCCCTGTTTTTTGTCTTTTTGAGACAGGGTCCCTCTTTAGTCCTAGCTGGCCTGGAGCTCACTATGTAGACCAGGCTGGCCTTGAACTCACAGAGATCTGCTTGCCTCTGCCACGTGCTGGGATTATAGGTGTGGGCCACCACTCCCCACCCACCTACAACTTTTCAACAAGTGCAGATGTGTTCTGACAAGCTGAGCTCTGGCTTCCCAGTCTGAGCACCAGCAGCCACCCTGCAGGCCAGGAATGCTGCATACTGGGCACAGCCTCGGCTACACACAAGCTAGAGAAAGAGGCCCTCAGGCCCTGGCCCTCATTCACAGCTCTTTTTTGATGGTTTGTTTTTGGTTTTTGTTTTTTGTCTTTTGGAGACAGCTCTAAGGAACCTTGGGGAGCACAGCGAGGCTTGCCAGCCAGCCCTGGGTGCCAGGAGCAGCTTCATAGGGCAAGTTCCCATCTGTTGTGGTTTAAGATGACATGAAATCACCAATGGCCAGAGGTGAGGCAAGCTGAGGATCTGAACCAGTGTCACAGAAGGACAAACCCTTACATTACTGCACCCCAAGTCCCAGGGTGCAGAAGCCCAGGATCACCGTCCCCAGAGCCAAGGATGCCCATGGGTCAAGCCCACTGAAACAGCTTACAAGTTACCTTCATGCCCCATAAATGTAAAGGCCAGAAAGCAACTTCAGGAGTTGGTTCTCTTCTACCATAGGAGTCTCAGGGGTCAGCTCAGGCCCTCAGGCGTGAAGGCAACCGCCACTCAGCCATCTCAACAGCCTTGATGTTAATATTGTTTTTATTTTGATTTTAATATTTTTTAAGTATTGAATTTAATATACCATATTTATGTCATTTCCACCTCTCTCTCTTCTCTAACTCTTCCCATTCCCTCTCAGTACCTGGACTGTTACGGTTTGCATCTCCATTGCTGTGACAAAACATTCTGACCAAAAACAACTTGGGGAAGAAAGGATTTATTCATCTTACATCTCCCAAGTCACAGTTCATCACTGAAGGAGCTCAAGTTAGGAACTCAGGGCAGGAACTGGAGGCAGCTGAAGCACAGGCCGTGGACGAACGCTGCTTACTAGCTTGCTCTCCTGACCCATGCTCCAACTGCTTTCTTATATAATACAGAACAACCTGCCCAGGGTGGCACCACTCACAGTGGTCTGGGCCCTCCCACAGAAGTCAACAATCAAGAAAATACCCAACAGACACAGCCACAAGCCAGTCCAATGGTAACTTATTCCCTGTATTTTGACCAGTTGTGGCTCTCTGTAATCATCTCCACGAGTTGCAAAAAGAACTCTTTGATGAGGGGTGAAAACTACATTTATCCATGGCTTTAAGGGTAAGATTTTAGAATACAGTTAGGAATCGTATTGGTTTAGGAAAATGGCAGAAGTAGGTTCTCCTCTAGGGCCTGTGACCTCTCCAGCCACAGGCATTTGACTAGGTTTACAGTACCAGGCCTGAATTCGCTCCTACCGAGTAGGCCTCAAGTCCAAGTAGATAGTTGTCGGTTACTCCTTAGATAGAAGCAGATAGTTGTCGGTTACTCCTTAGATAGAAGTAGATAGTTGTCGGTTACTCCTTAGATAGAAGCGCTGCCATTGCATCATCAGCAGAATCTTTCTGGCCTGTCTTTGCTGTGGTTCATAGGCTTTACAACTTGGTAGCATTTCCCATCCTACGAGAGCTGGTCTTCAGGGAGGAGACTTCCAGGGCAGTTCCAGCTCTTCTCCTCCAAGTCCTGTGTCCAGTGTGTAGTACCTTCAGTGGGAAGATCTTACCCTCAAGTTCTGAGCAGTGGCAGTATCTTACATTGTTTGGGGAGTTTCCTTGACTACCCTGACCAATAACTCAAAAGAAGGGAGATTTTCCATTCCTGATACTGGGGTTTTTGTTAGTCTATGGTTCTTGGGGGGAGCATAATCACCCCATGTGGAGTTACTCTAGTTCATTCATATATATAATTAAGAATGCTTATCACTGTGGAAAAGGCTTTGATCATTATAGTATTCACAAACATGAAAAGACTGACACTGAAAAGAAACCCTGTTAGTATAATAAATCTGAAAAAACCTCCATTGCTCCAATTACTTTCAAATATATGAAATAATTGACAATGAACAGAAACACTAGGTTTATATAAAATATGAGATGCTTCATCAATCTTAGGTCCCTTTGATACCATGAAAGGACTCACCCTGGAGAAAACCATGTGAATGTAACATAGGGAAGTCTTCACAAACACGGAAAAATTTGCACCTGAGAGAAATCATAAATCTAGAATGTGGGAAGAGTTCATTACCACATGGCCTTCCCAGTATCTGTGAAAATGTACAATTGTTAGTGTGAGATAATGTTTTGCATCAATTTGCAAACATAAAGGAACACACTATAGAGGAAAGCCCCTTAAATAGGAGAGATTCACCAAAAATAATAAATAAAAGAATCCTCAGATGGCCACATGTAATGATGCACACCAACTCAGGTGGCCACGTGTAATGATGCACACTGAATCAGGTGGCCACACGTAATGATGCACACCGACTCAGGTGGCCACGTGTAATGATGCACACTGACTCAGGTGGCCACAAGTAATGATGCACACCGACTCAGGTGGCCATATGTAATGATGCACGCCGACTCAGGTGGCCACACGTAATGATGCACACCAACTCAGGTGGCCACACGTAATGATGCACACCGACTCAGGTGGCCACACGTGATGATGCACACCAGCTCAGGTGGCCACACATCATGATGCGCACCGACTCAGGTGGCCACACGTAATGATGCACACCGACTCAGGTGGCCACATGTAATGATGCACACCGACTCAGGTGGCCACACGTAATGATGCACACTGACTCAGATGGCCACACGTAATGATGCACACCAACTCAGGTGGCCACACGTAATGATGCACACCGACTCAGGTGGCCACACATAATGATACACACTGACTCAGGTGGCCACATATCATGATGCACACCGACTCAGGTGGCCACATGTAATGATGCACACCGACTCAGGTGGCCACATGTAATGATGCACACCGACTCAGGTGGCCACACGTAATGATGCACACTGACTCAGATGGCCACACGTAATGATGCACACCAACTCAGGTGGCCACACGTAATGATGCACACCGACTCAGGTGGCCACACGTAATGATGCACACTGACTCAGGTGGCCACATGTAATGATGCACACCAACTCAGGTGGCCACACGTAATGATGCACACCGACTCAGGTGGCCACACATAATGATACACACTGACTCAGGTGGCCACATATAATGATGCACACCGACTCAGGTGGCCACATGTAATGATGCACACCGACTCAGGTGGCCACATGTAATGATGCACACCGACTCAGGTGGCCACACGTAATGATGCACACTGACTCAGGTGGCCACATGTAATGATGCACACCGACTCAGGTGGCCACACGTAATGATGCACACCGACTCAGGTGGCCACACGTAATGATGCACACCGACTCAGGTGGCCACACGTAATGATGCACACCGACTCAGGTGGCCACACGTAATGATGCACACCGACTCAGGTGGCCACACGTAATGATGCACACCGACTCAGGTGGCCACACGTAATGATGCACACCGACTCAGGTGGCCACACGTAATGATGCACACCGACTCAGGTGGCCACACGTAATGATGCACACCGACTCAGGTGGCCACACGTAATGATGCACACCGACTCAGGTGGCCACACGTAATGATGCACACCGACTCAGGTGGCCACACGTAATGATGCACACCGACTCAGGTGGCCACACGTAATGATGCACACCGACTCAGGTGGCCACACGTAATGATGCACACCGACTCAGGTGGCCACACGTAATGATGCACACCGACTCAGGTGGCCACACGTAATGATGCACACCGACTCAGGTGGCCACACGTAATGATGCACACCGACTCAGGTGGCCACACGTAATGATGCACACCGACTCAGGTGGCCACACGTAATGATG
Source organism: Rhizomys pruinosus (assembly GCA_009823505.1). NCBI lineage: Eukaryota > Metazoa > Chordata > Mammalia > Rodentia > Spalacidae > Rhizomys > Rhizomys pruinosus. Next base: position 122,472 of record VZQC01011114.1, read on the forward strand.
CACACCGACTCAGGTGGCCACACGTAATGATGCACACCGACTCAGGTGGCCACACGTAATGATGCACACCGACTCAGGTGGCCACACGTAATGATGCACACCGACTCAGGTGGCCACACGTAATGATGCACACCGACTCAGGTGGCCACACGTAATGATGCACACCGACTCAGGTGGCCACACGTGATGATGCACACCGACTCAGGTGGCCACACGTGATGATGCACACCGACTCAGGTGGCCACACGTAATGATGCACACCGACTCAGGTGGCCACACGTAATGATGCACACTGACTCAGGTGGCCACATGTAATGATGCACACCAACTCAGGTGGCCACATGTAATGATGCACACCGAATCAGGTGGGCACATGTAATGATGCACACTGACTCAGGTGGCCACACGTGGTGATGCACACCGACTCAGGTGGCCACACGTGGTGATGCACACCGACTCAGGTGGCCACACGTGATGATGCACACCGACTCAGGTGGCCACACGTAATGATGCACACCAACTCAGGTGGCCACACTTAATGATGCACACTGACTCAGGTGGCCACACGTAATGATGCACACCAACTCAGGTGGCCACACGTAATGATGCACACTGACTCAGGTGGCCACACGTAATGATGCACACCAACTCAGGTGGCCACACTTAATGATGCACACTGACTCAGGTGGCCACACGTAATGATGCACACTGACTCAGGTGGCCACGTGTAATGATGCACACCGACTCAGGTGGCCATACGTAATGATGCACACCAACTCAGGTGGCCACGTGTAATGATGCACACCAACTCAAAGTACTGAATATGAAAAGCAGCAGTTTTCATTTTGGCTGGCGTTTTGCTGTAATTCCAGCACTTGGGAAGCTCAGATCAACAGCAGTTTCAGTTTGGCTGGCGTTTTGCTGTAATTGCAGCACTTGGGAAGCTCAGATCAGACAATCAGGAGTTTAGTCCTGGGCTATCTTGTCTATCTGGGGAAATGGGAAATTCCGTTGTTTTTCCTTATTCTTGAGAATTTTATACAAATAGGAAAAAAGTAAGATAGGGACTGGAGAGATGGCTCAGAGATTAAGACCACCGTCTTCTCATGCAGAGGAACCAGGTTCGATGCCCAGCACCTATATTTTAGCTAACAACCTCAGTAACTCCAGTTTCAGAGGATCTAACCTCCATGGGCATTGCAGAAAATGGGTACATTTACACACATGCAAGCAATACACTCATACACAGAAAATTAAAACAATAAAATATTTTTAAAGAATGCTTATAAAATAATGTTTCCCTGTGTGTGTTTTTTTTTTCAAATCTCCTTGGTGTTGTCTCTCCTTCCTCTTTCTCCTTCTGAAGCATGCCCCCTTCCTCCTCCCCTATTTCAATATTTTTTAAGAGCAGATGAAATTAAATGCTTACAGTAGAGAAGAGCAAACTTACAAAACATACTTGCCTACTGCCGGCCCCTCTCTGCACTCGAAGATCTGGCCCCCTGAACACACGCAAAGCAGACTGCTGAGACCCCAGGGACCCCTCTGGAACAGGAGTCCTGGCACTTTGTCCCTTGCACCTGGAGAAAAGATGGACCCTAAGGCCAAGGAGAGGCATTACCCAAGGCAGCACCAGTGTGGCAGCAAGACGTTGGCTCCAGCTCCGAACGCAGGTTCCTCCAAGAAAACCAACCCAGGAGGCCTGTGAGGCCTCAAGCTTTACTAGGGGTCTTGAGCTCACAGCTGACAGAGGTGGCCACCAAATTGCACCCAGGAACACGAGGCAGATGGTGAGCAGCAGCAACAGGCTCCAAGGAATCATCCTCCAACGGGGGATCTGTGGCCTGAGACCCTGGAAAGAAGGAACGGCACAGCAGCCACCACCTGTCAGTCACTCAGGCACAGCAAAAAGGTCGAAAAGGTCGGTGGTACCAGCAGCCCTGGCCGGCTGCCCTGTGTCTCTCCCCAGCTGCTTCTGCAATCCACCCAGTTACTTCCCAGTGATCCCTGTGGAGATGGACATGTGGGTGGACCCCCAACTCCTTTGTCCCATTGCTGGGTAGCACCCCATCAACAGGGAGCCCTGGACCACCCATCCAGGGCTTCTGCCAACCTGGAGAGCATGCAGGAAGGAAAAAGTGAGGGCACAGCACTGTCTTCTGAACCCAGCCTAAAAAGGATTAGCTTCTGCACTCGGTCTGTGTTGTTGGGACCACCAATTTTGAAAAGAGGCTCCCTTTGTTTGAAATAAATAGGCCAAACAGATAAATGAAAGATTATATAAAGAAAAACACTTTTAGGGGGCTGGAGAAACAGCTCAGTGATTAAGAGCACTAGCTGCTCTTGCAGAGGAACAGAATTCAGTTCCAAGCACTACAAGTAGAACTAACTACTCTAGTTCTAGGGGATCAGATGCCCTCCTCTGACATCAGCTGGTACTGTATGCATACATACAGGCAATTCATACACACAAAATAAAAATAAATGTACTTTAAAAGTCCTTTTAAACTAAGGGGATCACAAGATGGTTGAAGGTGAAAGACCCCCAGAAACTGGAGTGACTCTCACTCAAATCTCGGGATAGAAGGACTCCCAAAAAATCAGCCAATACCATTCTCACTGCAATTACATGAGGTTTATTCGGGAAAGAACCAGTGCACTGGGGTCGGAATCATAACCCACGCAGGGGCAGAGGAGACCGACCACCAGGGACTGGAATTGGGAACTTTTAAAAGCAGGGTTCCCAAGGTATGGGGAAATGGAGGAAGGGTTGTGTAATAGTAAAAAATCATCTCAGCATGCAGGCCAGAGACACACAGGCGGGCGTGACTCAGTTAATCATCACCAGGTATGAGGAAGCGGGGAGGGAAACCTTATCTCCTAAAGACAGATTTTAAGGGTGCATAAAACCTTGGGGCAGGGGTCCTTCATTCCCCACTCTCTCTAGGACATAGTTCTAATCATAGAACTAAAGCTGGGAGTACCTTTTTAATTTTATTTTTAGGCCCTTTATGCTCTATGCGCTGATATTGTTGGTGAAGCATTAAAATCGACACAGCACCTACTCTCTGGCGAACATACCAACCGTTATCTTTAGACACAATCCTGCAACTGGAATGAGGAAATGTTGGGTCAGTCCATCTGCCCTCACATATCAACAGTTATCTTTAATTTAGCTGTTCTTGAGGCCTTGAGCAACTGTCTTTGAGCAATCAACCTTTTTCCTGGATTGGGCAGGTTTTCAGTAATTGCTTAAAATGGTGGCAATACTCAAAATGGAGTCAGTGTGGGCCTCTCTTACATTTTTTCCTTGTATACTGGGAGGCTAAGTTTAGACTCCATTGTCTTTTTCCTCAGGGGGGCCATATATGGGGCCATACCTTGTCCTGAGTACCATGATTTTAATGGATTTTATCCACTGGTTAATAAATCTGACAGGCGAGTTAAGGATGCATGGTCCACAAGTCAGAGCAACCAGAAGGATAAGTTCACTGGCAGATCTAGGAAGTCTTCAGTTCTCAGCTGAGGAAGAAACTGGCTCCTTTCTGGGGTCTTGACCCTAAACTTCCTAGCCAAGCTTTAGCTCCTACTTTTATCACATTACCCTCTGAGGGGGGTTACCCCAATTGCCAGGAGGAATTGGGGCGCTGACCACTCTGACTTCTTCCATGCTGAAAAGGGGCATAGGAGGTGGCAACTGGGGTACTCCTGCTCAGTGGATCTATCTGAAAAACCCCAAAAGGACAGAGAACAAAGTCCTTAGCCAGTGCCTGTGAAGAGAGTACCTAGGTACATTTTTAGACAGGGAACCAGGAAAGGAACAGGGTGAATTAAATGTCCAACTTAAAAGTCCTTTAGAATTTTTTCAATGAGGGGTTCCGAAGCATCCATTGAGCTTCTCCTTTTGTTCATTTGGCTATGGTGTTGTCTGGACTCAGGATCTGCTTTCCAGCAAGTTTCAATAATCTTGGTGTGAGTTTCCCTTAGGTGGTTGCTTAAAGAGAGAGAGGAAACTTTATTATTTGATAACAACAGATCTCATATGACTTTAAATGACTTAAAATCTAGTGTTTGGAGGCACAGTCTTTCAGACTTTAAAGGAAATATAATGATTACTTATCTTTTGGTTATACTCTTCCTCTTGGGTGTCTAAATCCATACAGTTAGCCCAGATTAACCATCTTTTGTTTTTTCAAGGTCAGTTGAGGATCTGGTCTTCAGGGACCACTTGGGCCTTTGGGGGGGGAAGCCTCTGGCTCCTCTTGGTTTTTCAATCACCAGTTCCATCCACACGAGGACAAAGTCAGGTCTTGCTAGACCAGGCTTTCCTTTTTACAGACTGGACACTGGCTAGAGTCCCATTAGTGGGTCTCCAAGACCTCCCTGCCTAGGAGGACTGGTGACTCACAATTGCAGGACATTTCAAGAGATGCCCCCAGACATAGTTCCTAGGATTGGTTGACCTCAGAGGGCAAGGAGCAAAGATGTTCCTTAGGTCCCTCAGCCGAATTGGTATGGGCATTTAAGTATGGTAGTTATCCACCCAGAAAGGCTAAGTTCCACCAGGCTAACACCTTTAATTACTGTATAATATTCTAGATAAGGCTTAGACAAAAGTTCAAGCAGCCTTGTATAATACTGACTGGAGGAGGGGCTTAACACCATACGTTAAGCAGGCATAACCTGCAAGATCGAATTAAACAATTTTAGGCTTATTTTAAATGTAAAACTGTTCACTACAGTTACTACAAATGGGGACAATCCTTTCTTTCTCAGACCCTTTATCCTGATTTATAGTTTTCCAAAGAAAGACAGGAGTTGTAACACATACCAGAAGACAGGAAATAAACTGATAAGGATTACCAAGCCCATCCAGACTGTCTTCTTCTGGACTGCATGCAGCTGGTTCAGGAAGAAAGAATCTAGCCTTTTAAGCCAAATTATCTGGTTAGGTTAAAGGAAACATCAAATAGCAAATCTTGCAAGAAACATAAAGTACATTTTTCAGTAGCCATAGGTAACCCACCATTTACCTGTGCCCATTTAATCTACACCTGTAACAGGGAGTCAGGTTCAAGCTAGGAGATGACTGAAAATTAACAACTCTGTATATTCACAATCCTATTCAGGCCACTAGTAAACCAGCTTGCGTATTTATACCAATTTAACTTAATACAGGTATTTTATCATTTTTACTAAACCTTGAGGTGCCATGTGATATGCATATAAAGCTTGGACAAAAACTGAACACTCTTAAACAAACCTTGACTAGATATACATTTTGATTTTTAAACTAGTTGACCGAACCTTACAAATTTAAGCTTATTTATATATTGTCCTTTTTACCTGTCACAACAAACCTCCTCAGACTTTTATCACTTGCATAGACTTTTCATCATCTTTACATAAATCCTTACTAAAAATACCTTTTAACATTTTCTGTTTTTTATGTCCCTTTTTAATACCATGAGACATAACATTCATCAACAGATTAACCCTTAATTGTGCAGATTTACTAAGTAATTAATACTTATTTCCCGTGTAACAAGATGGGACAGTTATCTCAAATACAATAGTTTGAAAAATCACAGAAATGCTCAATAAAAATTGAGCTCTTAGTTTTAAACATCTCAGGACTGAACACTCTATATCCACTCAGGCATCCATGCCGCTTATTTTATGGCAGGAATGCAAATGGTCAACTTCACACAGCAACTCTGTTTTTTAAACTTTCCCTCTGGGCCAAAGACTATGTCTATGAGGATTCAAGTAGCCCTATCAGGCTTTCAGCAGCAGATTATGAAGGTCCTAAAGTCTGTCCCTCCTTCCCAGATACAATTATCAAGTAAATCATTAGCATTAGATGCAAGCCTATTCATTTAAACAGCTCCATGAAACAAATATGTTTAACTAGTTTTAAACCCAAAACTTTAGCACCTTGATGAAAACTCTAAATTAGAGATGAAAACCTAAATCAGGGTAAAATATGACTCTTAAGTTTGTAACAGCACTCAGAAATTTCATAGTAATGTTCTCTGCACCCAAAGACCCTGGCTGTGCTAGGATTAAAGGCGTGTGCCACCACGCCCAGCCAGGAGACCAAAAACATGAAGCACAGTCTTCACGAACCTGATCCACCCAGTTCTTTGAGACCAATCCTTCCTTAACACAAACACACAGTCTGCCAGCCTGATCAGCAAGGTGGGGGCAGACCCAGAGAGGTCCCTTTTCCTCCCATGAGGAGGAAGGGAGGGAGGAGAAACAGGCTCAAAAATTCTTGCAGAAACATAACAGAGCCCCCAAAAAGCTGCTCCAGACTGCTCTCCCTTGCTCCTTGGAGGCAAGAGCCTGTAATGCACCCCTGGGAGCCATGTAACACCCCACTGATCCAGATGCCAGACTCCAAAATCAGTCTCCAGCAAAGATGGAAAGGTTGCCAGAGTGCTCAGGAATTTCCCAAGCTCTAAAGACCTCCTCCCCAGGCAGACTGCTGATGCAAATTTTACTAGCCTGTAAGAAGCAGATTATCTCTGGTCCTTTGTGATAGCAACTGGGTAGACTTTTGTAAATACATGTTTTAAACAAGATGCTTCTCATGAAGCAGGCTGCTTCTCACAGCTACTGACGGGCACCCCACTGGGTCATTAGAGACAAGGGAAGTCACCTTCCCAGATGAGCCCGCTGGAGTCCCGATCCAGAGTCCACCGTGGGGCTCTAAGTGGGTGTGAACATCAAAGTGACCCACCTCTGAGCAGTGGTCACCAGAGCAGTCATGGTTCAAATGTGACCTGAGTCTGAAGCAAGTACAGGTGGTGAGAGGTGAGAAATGGCCCTTCTATGACCAAACTCCAGCTCTGTCTGATGCATCACAAAATCTCTAACCTGCCTTTTTTTCTCATCAGAGACTCAGAATAGGCTTTTCCTTTCTTTAATCAGTAAAAACAGCACAATTTCAGTCCCTTGTTTATCCTTTTCATACCCTTTCTGCCTGAAAACATCCACAACTCCTCCCAGTGCAGGGACAGCAAGCCCCAGCCCCTCAAACACACATTCATCTTGCCCACATTTTTCTTACTGGTTCCAATATGCTTGATGCATCCTTTTACTCAAAAACAACTCTCACTCACACCTAAGGCCCAGCCCACTGACCAGATGGGACTGGGAGTATGGCCGGGAACTTAAGCACCAGGGGGGTCCCACTCTCTAGCCAGAGTTGTGCATATGGTATATGCCCCTGTGGCCAGGAGCTGTGAGTCCCTTGGAGGACCTGCCTAATGCCAGGAACTATTTCAATGGAGACCGCTACCTGTATTTATTTTGTCTAACACCATGTTATTTACTTTAGGTGGAAAATTACCAATAGTCACATACACATGTGCAATTTTTATGTATGTGGGAATTATCAGCTGGCCTGGAGCTCGCTCTGTAGACCAGGCTGACCTTGAGCTCACAAAGGATTGCCTGCCTCTGCCTCCCAAGTACTGGGATTAAAGGTGTGTGCCACCACACCCGGTCCCAAGGGGCAACAAAACTGCCCCACCCAAAACAAAAGCTAGATAATTCCAAAGCAAGCAAGTTACATTTTGAAAGCAAACACAAACCAAAATGGGATCTTTAAACAGTCAGCTCTGAGGCTGATTTCTATAAACAACTATCACCTGTTGTGAAGCATTTGAGGGACTCAGAGACAATAAATTTAGATGACTACAAATTTTAGGCCTTTAAATGCATTTTTAAATATCAATTTTTAAACTTTGCACGTGCATATCTAGTCTGGCATGCCAAAATGCAATGATTCTGTGCACATAAAGGATTGAAACTTGAAGTGGCCACTTTGTTTGAGAAAACCAACATGAGACAAACACAATAACTGAATTACAAACACACACACAGTCACACAAACTTAGATGCATAACAAGCTACATGAATCTTAGGCACACGGTTACCATAAACACAGGACATAGATACCTCCTTTAAATCAGGGTAGATTTAGAATTTCCCATCCTGAGATCCCAGAGGATGAGAATGAAAGCAATCTCAGAGAAACAAGATAAAATCAGCAGACAGAATAAGGGCCCAACAACAAAGACTATCAGACGGCCGAGAAGACGTGAAAGCTCTCTATCAGAGCCTCGACGTCCGTGTCGGCACCCAGACAGGAGGGCCTCATGTGTCCTCAGGCCTCCCTCAGACCTCCTGGGACGTCTCCCAGGGTGACACAGTCGGTTACCTTCCTGACACGTCTGTCGGTAACTCTGCCCCCTCGTCCGGGACGGGGAGTTCCTTGCTCTCACGAGCGCGGAGCAACTGCAAACCGGAAGTAACAGATTTTTGGTGCCTCCCAGAATCAGACAGACACAGTAGACGGACAGACAGAAAAAGAATCTTACCTCCAAGAGGGTCGTGGTGATTTGAGGGTGGTCTTCAAATCCCAGACGAGCCCCCATATGAAAGACCCCCAGAAACTGGAGTGACTCTCACTCAAATCTCGGCATAGAAGGACTCCTAAAAAATCAGCCAAGACCATTCTCGCTGCAATTACATGAGGTTTATTCGGGAAAGAACCAGTGCACTGGGGTTGGACTCGTAACCCACGCAGGGGCAGAGGAGACCGACCCCCAGAGACTGGAATAGGGAACTTTTAAAAGCAGGGATCCCAAGGTATGGGGAAATGGAGAAAGGGTTGTGTAATAGTAAAAAATCATCTCAGCACGCAGGCCAGTGACACACAGGTGGGCGTGACTCAGTTAATCATCACCAGGTATGAGGAAGCGGGAAGGGAAACCTTATCTCCTAAAGACAGATTTTAAGGGTGCATAAAACCTTGGGGCAGGGGTCCTTCAAAGGTTAAGTGCCTGCTCAGAAGTTCCAATACCCCCAGCACCCAAATAAAAAGGTAGCATGTATCTGTCATGTCAGAACTGGCAAGGTGAAGACAGGAAGTCACTGGGGCCGGACATGAGAGCCCCATGTTCAGTGGAAGAGCTTGTCTCAAAAATACGGTAGTGAGATGGCTCAGATGATAAGGCCTGTGCCACCAAGCCTGACAGCCTGAGTGACATCCTTTGGGCTGTCATGGTGCAAGGAAAGAACCTACTCCTACAAGTTGTTTTCTGATTGCCACATGCATGCCATGACAAGGCATGGTACACACACACACACACACACACACACACACACACACATGAATCTTTTGTAAAAAGAAAGCCAGGCATGGTGGTACATGCCTTTAAGCCCAGCACTCTGAAGGCAGAGGCAGGTGGATCTCTTTGAGTTCAAGGCCAGCCTGGTCTACATAGTGGGTTCCAGGCCAGCTGGGATTACAGAGAGACCCTGTCTCAAAAAAAAAAAATGTTGTCATCTTTAGATAATGCTAATTTTATATTTTCAGGGATAAAATAAAAACTCTTTATGGGACTGAAGAGATGGTTAAGTGGTTAACAGCACTGGTTGTTCCTGCAGAAGCCCCAGACTACAGCACCCAAGCTATAGACAGCTAATGACTGTCTCCATCTCCATTTTCAGGGGATCTGACACTTTCTTCTGGCATCCCCAGGCATTGCACACATGGATGAACTTATATACACAAAGATAAAACACTCATACACATAAAATAATTTTTTAACTTAACTCTTTATGAGTGCTATCAGTGTGGAAGGTGGCAGGCTGATGGGCCATACATACTGTCTTTATATATACTTGATAGTGTCAGTCTTGCTAGAGTCCCTTTCTCCATTGTTGTCTTATAAAGAAAGCTACCATGAGACAGCCTTCCTGCCAGCAAGCGAAGTACAACTGAGAACCCAGTGCTGGCCAAGCCCCCTGTAGCCATGAAAGACACTAGGCAGAGGAGTTGGGGTTCCACTCTCCTGATCTCCTGATCAAAAGTGCCTGAGGTCATAAGCATGCGTCCCTTTAAACCACTAAGTCTGGAACTTTGTTACCCAACAGTACTTAACAAACACAGCATGTAAAGTTCAATTAATATGTCCCATTCCCAGACACTCCCCAGCAAGGTACATTCTCCAGGGCAGCCGCCAGGCCCTAAGTTGGCACAGTTGGGGCTTGGGATGTAGCTCAGTAGAGTATTTGCCTGGCACACGCAAAGCCTTGGGTTCAATCCCCACCAGGCATGGTGGCACACACCCTTTAATCCAAATTCTAGGAAGATGATAGCAGGAAGATTAGAAGTTCAAAGTCATCCAATGGCCATGTCTTAAGTACAAGGCCAGCCTGGGCTCCAGAGACCCTGCCTCAGAATGGATAAATAAACCTGGCAGAGTTGCAGAAATGCTGACAGCTGCACAGGCTCCAGGCATTGTCAGAAGTGACTGGCATGTTGCCTTGCTTCCTCAGTCACAAAGAATTTCTACGTCAGAAATGTGATTATCCAAAGCCATATTTGCTTGACAAATACACTGTACTAGACTGTGAGAAACAGAAAGCATCCCTTGCTCCACCAGGTACTGACCCAGCTGTACCAGTCAGGCCTCTGTGTGTTACAGCTCACCTGGCCTGCAGCTAGCCCGTGGGATTTTCTGATCAGACATAAACAATTTCATAGAACATCAGGACCAGACTAGGCCACTCGTGGCCTTAAAGACAAAGTCATGTCTGAACACAATGCAGGAGCTTTCTGTTTCCAAGTCACAGAAAAGATGAGGCATTCCCTGATCTGGCTACTGAGCAACTGTTGCTCCCGTGGGGACACCAACTTTAGCTTCTCTTCATTTACACCATCTTGGAGATGAGATGCATCAATATGCATTGAGGGATGAATTATCTTTCCCAAAAAGTCTTGTGCTGAAACCCTGAATACCCACGGGTCTGGCGGTGGCTGTATTCCAAGGCAACTCAGGTAGAACGAGCTCATTAGAATGAGCTCACAAAGACAACACAGGCCTGTGGAACCAGCAAGAAGGTGTCCATCTCCAAGCCAAAAGCAGAAAGGATGCCTGGCCACACACACCCTGTTCACTCAGAGTTCAGCTTCCAAACCTGTAAGGAAGGACAATTTTGCTAAGGCCTGTTATATTTGGAAATTTTTTTAAAAAGAAGCCTATAATACCTGTGCAGACATTCAATCATAATTATGCCCACCTGGCCTGAGCTGCGGGCACACACCTGTAACCCCACCCTTCAGAAAACCAAGGCAGGAGAATTTCAAGTTCGAGGCCATCCTAGGATATATAAGCAGCACCTTGGGCCTGCAAGATAAATCTATGGTTCCTTCCCATAAACCACAGGTGTGGTTCCCTCCTGTGAGCTGGAGCTGTGATCCCCTCCTGTGAACCTGGATCTGTGGTCCCCAACTGTGAGCTGGAGATATGGTTCCCTTCCCATGAGCCAGAATTGTGGTCTCCTTCTGTGAGCTGGAGATGTGGTCCCCTCCTGTGAGCCTGGAGCTCTCTTATGAGTCATGATTCCATGTTCCTCTGGTGGTGGCTGATGGTGGAGCAGATTGCAGGATGGAAGACTTCCTGATGTTGAGCAGCAGTTTCTATCTGAGTGGCTGCATTTCCCACAACCCCCTCCCTGAAAAGTTGGGCATAGCAGTGGCTTTGCCTCTGTGTTGCACTTATGCTGGGGACAGGGAAAGTCTCTGTTATTGGCAGATTCTAGTCTTGAGAGGACTGATTTTCTAGAATAGACTTCCCACCTCACCTGAGGTCCAACTGTGGTCTTGACCCTCCACACGGTCCTCTCCCATTCCCACTCCATCATATTTCTATCACTCTTCTACAGGCCCAGTGCACCCTCATCTGTGGCCTACAGAAAATGAAAAACAATTGAACTTCTAGAGATAAAAATCACCATCTTACAGTTTAAAAAATTGTTAAACTGATAGAATCCTCAAACTAAAAGTATGCAGTTGTATTTAAGGCTGTAAATTTGCAGTTCTATATGTCTACTATAATTTTTGAGTATTTTTTACTGGCAAAAATACCAGGCTTCAACAATACTGTGAAATTTATCACCGTTGCTGTAATGTGAGTCTGGCAGTCACTCTCTTTCCAAACTCTGCAGCCCATACAAAGTTTTCCAATGTAATCATGTATTTTTTTTTAAAGTAGTGCTAATAAGCCGGGCGTGGTGGCGCACGCCTTTAATCCTAGCACTTGGGAGGCAGAGGCAGGCGGATCTTTGTGAGTTCAAGGCCAGCCTGGTCTACAGAGTGAGTTCCAGGACAGCTGGGGCTACAGGGAGACCCTGTCTCGAAAACACCAAAAAAAAAAAAAAAAAGTAGTGCTAATAAAAAAAAATTTTTTTTTTTGTCTTTTGAGTCCATGAAGGACTATGACCTCCACATGTGCACAGTGGCCTATGTGTGCCAACACAGGCATCAGTCACACAATAATAAAAAAATAATTACACCCACTTTCTGAGAGCACCCATACATGGCAAAGTTCCACTTCCCCATCCAGCCCCCAAATCACTTAGCAACACAATCCAATTCCTACAAGGCCTCCCAGCACCCTCTTATAGTTGGACACTCCAGTTTCCCTGGACACATGAGAGAGGTCTTCATTGCAGTAAATCCATCAAACGCAGCTTGAACCTTTGGCCCATAATCACATGTCTGCTTGAGATGATCCTGGCCAGCCTCCCAGTTACCCCCACACACACTTCCACCGTGCCCCATTACACGTAAGCAGGAAGGTGTCCCGCTGTTTCCACATGCCCAGTCTCCTCCTTTCTCTCCTTCCTGGCCCTACATACACATGATTCCACAGAAGTCAATGCCAACTTGCTGCTTGGAGCCTGGCACACTCTTGGTACCTGTGTGTATGCTTCCGAATAGGAAGAGCTTAAGGTTGAGATGAACTATGGCACCCATTAGAAAGACAGCCAGTCTGCTGGCTCGGCTCGCACAGGCATTTTGCCTTATTCTGTGGTGTGTTCAGGCAGAGGGGCAGAGCTGAATTGCCAGACACTTGGAGAACTTTCTTTTTCATTTTTTTTTTTATATTTATATTTTTTCAGTGGAGAGAATCAAACCCAGAACATCCTAAGCTCATAGAGACAGGTGCTGGGAGAACAGATATTTTGCTCAGGGAAATTTTATTATGTTTATGAGTCATGAAGATGAAAATATTAAGAAATCTTTAGTAAAATTTAGGTTACATGAACCATTTGGGCAGTAGGTTTTAGATCTCTGACAGTGTAGAGTTTCTTTTGTTTTTTGTTTTGTTTTGTTTTATTTTGAGACAGTGTCTCCCTATAGCCCCAGCTAGCCTGGAACTAGCTATGTAGATCTAGCTGATCTCAATCTCACAGAGATTTACCTGCTTCTGCCTCCTGAGTGCTGATATTAAAGAAATGACTCACCATGCCTGGCTTTCTTTTCTTTTCCCAGATCTATTTATTCATTTATTTACTTGTTCATTTATTTCTTTATTTATTATGTGCAATTTTTAATGTTAAAAGCTACAGGGGCTAGGGATGTAACTCAGCTGGTAGACTGGTAGTGTTCCTGCCTAGCATACACAAAGTTCTGGGTTCAATCCCCAGCACTGCATAAAAACCAGGCATAGTGGAATGAACACCTAGAATACCAGCACTGTGGAGGCAGAAGCTGAGTTCAAGGCCAGCCTGAGCTACAGGAGAGCATACCTCAAAAAAAAGAAAAAAGATCTACACTGTCTAAAAGTTACTTAAATGTTCTTAAATGGCCAGGCGTGGTGGCGCATGCCTTTAATCCTCACACTTAAGAGGCAGAGGCAGGCGGATCTTTGTGAGTTCAAGGCCAGCCTGGTCTACAGAGTGAGTTCCAGGCCAGCTGGGGCTACAGAGTGAGTTCCAGGACAGCTGGGGCTACAGGGAGACCCTGTCTCGAAAAGACCAAAAAAAAAAAAAAAAGTTCTTAAATGATCTGCAAAGCTTTGTTTGTTGGTTGATTGTTTGTTTGTTTCTTTGTTTATTGGGACAGAGTCTCTACTTCATAGCCCAGAATGGCCTTCAAACTCATGGTGATTCACTTGCCTCACCCTCTCAAGTGTTGAAAATACAGGAGTGAGTCACCATGCCTGATATGATGGGTGTTTGTTTGTTTGTTGTTTGTTTAGTAACAGTCCTATCACTCCTTTAGGAACACTTCCCTTAGGAGCTCACATGTGCTTGGAACACTGGTTTGTTCTTAGGGTCATCTGCATCCTTTCCAGAAGCCTCTTCATTTATTCAGCACCTTACTAAATGCCTGACACTTCACTACCAGGTGAGGGTTCATGGTGATGGTGGTGACAGACATGTCACTCTCCTTCCTCTTCATCTTACAATCACACCTTAGAAACACCTGGAAAGCTTTTAAAACTATCAGCACTCAGCCCTGTTGGTGATTAGTTAACTCAGAATCTCCAGGGAGTGGGTCCACAGCCCCAGCAAGTTAAAACTCAAACTGGGAAACTGGGGCTAGGGAGATAGGGTAAAGGCCTACTGCGCAGGGCAGAGGACTTGAGTTCCAAGTCCTAGACCGCACACAAACCTGGAGACAACAGCATGTATCTGTAATCCCAGCTCTTCTACAGTGAGATGGAAAGTGGAGAGAGGAGACTCTCCAGAAGGTCTTGGGTCAGTTGTCCAAGAGTACACAGAGGTGCACAACAAGAAACCCTACCTCAAACAAGATGGAAGAAAAGGACCAATACCTATACTCATGCATCCCAATACACATACAAAATCGATTTCTTAATTAATGAATTCGTATAAATTAACTAAATTAAAGCTGCCCTTGTCGTTTTAATGAGCAGGCCAGGATCCAGAGACAGGCAGACTAAAAGGAAATTACAGAGTGGTAGCATGAGTGTGGTACTGGTCCATGACAGCCCGTAATCAAGTCCATCGCTACAGAGATTTCTGTTGGAACGTTACCAAACAGAAGCATAAATTTCAGTTCACAGGAGAGCAATGTTTCAGGAAGAGGGAGGAGCTGAGCAAAGGCCTGGAAGGGGTGGGGACCCTGGAGTGTGAGGCTACAGTCACAGGACTGAGTCAAGGCTGGTGAGAGTGTGAAAGGGAGAGACCACAGGCGCAGCCCCGCCCCCGGTTGCTGCACCGAGCGGAAGGCCCTGCAGAGCCTCTTCCTGAGGCTTTCCCAGGACAGGCTTGCACAAGCAAATGCAGGCTTTACAAACACCACTCTGGCTGCGGGGTGGAAAGGTTAGTCAGAGGGGGAACTGAGGAGCCCACTTAAGAGAGACTCCCAGGACCTGGGTGAGGCTGCCCGCATAGGGGAGGAGAAAGGGTAACTTTGTAGAAGCCACACCCACCCTGTTGGTGGCTGGCTGGCTGTGGGCGGGAAAGAAGAAAAACTTCCTGGAATTTACACCCTGAAAGATCTGGTTTCATTGCTGGTGCCACAGAGAGAAGGGGGCATGAAAGCACACAGGATCCCCATGATCCAGGCACCCCAAAGGTCTTTCACCGACAATGGCATAGGAAACAGGTGTCTGTTGCTCAGCTCTCCAGGCAGCAGTAACTCCCCCTAAACATTGATGGGTGTAGCTCAGGCTAACTTTGCTACTGACAGGCTGGATCAAAGAAAGAAGCCGATTTTTATAGAAGGCGATGAATGTAGATTCACCATTTTCAAAGTGCTGTGAATAAATGCTGAGTGGTCAGCCTGCAAGGGGACATCTGTATCGCCCCCTCCAATCCCAAGGTACATGAAGGTAGGAGGACGCTTTGGGAAGAAGGAAATCAGGACTGGGAGAGGGGCGACAGCAGGCAATGGGCTTGGAGAGTGCATCCCAGTACAGGTTTCATGGGTGGAACTGGCAACAGGGTCAAATCATCATGTTTAAAGGGGGAGCACGTGCTTGTAGATCCCCGAACGCTTTTTCCCAGCCTCCGTCTGAAACTGCTGGAATGCCCCTGAGGTTTTCCAGACAAGCTGCTAGTCTTGCCCATCCTCTGCACAGTGCCCCGTCCCAGGCAGTTTCTCTTTGGCCTGAGCTATGTGAAAAGGAACGCTGGCCTGGAAGCAGCCAGAGCTAGAATCCCGTCTGGGCGCCACCAGTCGTTAGCCACATGGTGGAAGAAGAGTCACATAATTCTCTGAACCTTGGCTCAGTCATGCACAAAAGGAGAAGCAGGGCATTTGCCCTGCACAGATGTAAGGATTAGAAATAGAGAGTGTGCCAGAGCTAGAATCCCGTCTGGGCGCCACCAGTCGTTAGCCACATGGTGGAAGAAGAGTCACATAATTCTCTGAACCTTGGCTCAGTCATGCACAAAAGGAGAAGCAGGGCATTTGCCCTGCACAGATGTAAGGATTAGAAATAGAGAGTGTGCCAGAGCTAGAATCCCGTCTGGGCGCCACCAGTCGTTAGCCACATGGTGGAAGAAGAGTCACATAATTCTCTGAACCTTGGCTCAGTCATGCACAAAAGGAGAAGCAGGGCATTTGCCCTGCACAGATGTAAGGATTAGAAATAGAGAGTGTGGTAGTTCACCCCTGCATACACACCCCTCAAGAGGCTGAGGAGTGCGGATCACAAGTTCTGGGCTGAAATAGTGAGACTCTGACTCATACAAACAACAGCAAATAAAAGCCTTGGGAGGTAAGGCGCACCTACTCCAGAGGCAGAAGCAGCTGGATATCTGTGAGTTCAAAGCCAGCCTGGTCTACACATCGAGTTCCAGGCCAGCTGGGGCTACAGTGAGACCCTGTCTCAAAAGGACCAAAAACAAAACAATAATAATAATAATAATTCCAAAAAACAGCAAATAAATATTAAGATGATTAAAGCAAATAACTTTTGGAAATGGATGATGGTATTTGCCCCAAAATATGAATGTACTTAATGCTCCAGACCTGGACAATGTCTGAACAGTGATCAAAATGGTGAAATTCATGTCCTAGATATTTGCCACAACCAAAAGATAAAAGTCAGGGCCAGTGACGTGGTGGAAGGTGAAAACTGCCTCCTAAAAGTTAATCTCACCTGGTAATCCCAGCACTCGGGAGGAAGAGGCAGGCAGATCTCTGTGAGTTCAAGGCCAACCTGGTCTACATAGCGAGTTCCAGGCCAGCTGGGACTAAAGGGAGACACTGTCTCAAAAAGAGCAACAACAACAAAAAGTCGATCTCACACTTCCACATGCCCACACACATACACAGCGTATTTAAATGAAGAAATACTAATCATAATAAAAATAAATTGTGGGGGCTGGAGAGATGGCCTAGCGGTTAAGAGCGCCTACTGCTCTTGCAGAGGACCCAGGTTCAATCCCCAGCACCCACGTGGCGCCTGAGAACCGTCTTTAACTCCAGTTCCAGAGGAATCCGACACCCTCTTCTGACCTCTGTGGCATTGCGCAACATGGGTACACAAACCTGCATGAAGATAGTACATTCAAATACATACGAAAATAAATAAAATTTAAAAATAAGTAAATAAATAAATAAATTGGTATGTCTGGGCTTCCTAGAATCCCAAGGCACACAGACGCCCACTTCCTCCAGAGGCTGTCAATCTTCTGACTGCTTCCTCTGAGGCCCCGCCCCATGGCTATAAGTGGGTGGGCCCCAGACGCCATCTTCCCTCTGCCATGCTGCTCTGTTCCACCACATATCTGTTGGCGGCCCTTGCTGGTAATCCCACATGGAAGTAAATCATGTTCCTGGTGTGACTTAAGCCTCATGTGCCTTTTTATATGGGGGCTGGGAGTGCGCTGCCTTTTTATTACCTAATATAAATGAATAAAAGCCAGTCTGGGCTACGTAAGGTGCTGTCTCAAAAATAAATAAAAATAAAATTGTTTTAAAGTCGCAGCAGAGAGACCAGTCACTAAACCACGTGGAGTTTTAAAGGGGGGTTTAATTTAATTAGGACACCTAGGCCACCACGAGGACTGGGTTATGCAGCCTTTTATAAGTACAACAGCCTCTTACGACTCTTAGTGGTGAAAAAAAAAGGACAACAGCCAATCAGTGTTTAACATGACAGTTAAAGTTACCAACCAAAGGGAAGCACACTAAGCAAGCAAGCAATCATTCCCAGAATGCCTCAGGGAAAGTAGAACTTAATGGCATCTGTGAGCACTGCCCCTGGGTGTTTATAATCCAATATTTCAAAAATAAAAGGCTGGAGTGATTTTACACTCTTGTAATCCCAGCACTTGGGAGGTGGAGGCAAGAGGATTAGACATCATCTTCCATTATACGTGGAGAGCAAAGTTCCCCAAAAGAAGCTACATCTTCAAATTGAGCCTTCTGCAAAACTGATTAACTAATTAAAACTTCAATGATTGTAAGCCAGGCGTGGTGGCACACGCCTTTAATCCTAGCACTCAAGAGGCAGAGGCAGGCAGATCTTTGTGAGTTCAAGGCCAGCCTGGTCTACAGAGCGAGTTCCAGGACAGCTGGGGCTACAGGGAGACCCTGTCTCAAAAAGATCAAAAAAAAAAAAAAAAACTTCAATGTTTGTAGAGCGTTTGGATATTACAGGTCCGGAGCCCAATCTACAAATTATCTTTGGTCATCGTTAGCCACCTAAATAGTCATTCTCGCCCACCTCTGTCTGATCTAGCATCCTGTGACTAACAGACAAAAATGTTTTGGAATGTATTAATAAAACTCTAGCTTCCACCAACCAACCAAACGGCCTCACATGCATGTGAAGCCTGTAATAGATCTCCCTTCTGCTGGGAATGCCTACTTAATTGTTGGTAGCCTGCACGAGTGTGCTGTGTCGCTCGCGACCACACCTTAAAGATGGCGCCGACTTCCTGAGTCACTACAAGCCATTTCCCGCCGTTGCCTTTGCATTAGACAAACTGCGCATGACTACTACTCTCTGGGCCCGCACCTTGGGCATGCTAATGAGGCTTCAGGGCACTGCACCAATCCAGAGCATACACCAACCCTCTGGACTACTATATAAGCAGTGCTTCTGCCCCATTTCGGGGTCCTTCTCACAAAAGAGCTGTGCACAATAAATATTACCACAGAAGAATCCTGTTGTCCGCGTGAAGTTCTTGCTGGCGAGACTGCTGCGCGTGACACTTAATGTTTCTACCAGTGTACTTGAAAAGTATCTTGATAAAACTTGAGAGTTTAGTAAAAAGACAGAAGGTAAAAAAAAAAAAAAAAAGAGCACAGTTGTTTTTCCTGTCTTACTGGCAAGTGCAGCTACCCTGTGGCTTGCTTCCTTCAAAGACATGAGACACAGCTTTTCAACCTTCCAATATGGACTGAAGACTCATGTCTCTCCAAGAATCCTCCAAACCTTCAGTGCCAGATGGGGACTGCTGAGATATCTAGCTTGTGGACTGAGCTACTACTAGGGTTTCAGCCTCTTCAGAGTATAGACTGCTATTGTTGGACTACCCAGGCTGTATCATGGAGACAAGTACAGGAAGATCAAGACAGGACTTGGTGCTTACTGGTCCTCATTGTTAACCATGGGAAGGGAGGACCCAGTGTGGAGCATAAGGGCAGAACTGATGGTGGTTTGGGCTTCCCAAGGAGGAGCCTTCAAACATGGCATCTTTCAGCCTAATAAAGAAAAAAAATCAAAAGCTGAAGATGATATATGTGGCATGCACATGTGCATATTTTGGAGTGATGCACATTGGAAGGAATAATAACAACAACAACAACAAAAAGACTGCATCAAAGAACTGACTGAAATGGTGACCTTATGCTTGAAAGAGTAAACTTCCACATCGAGAATTTTGAGAGAAACTGAGAAAAAGATGAGCTCTGGTGGGGGGGAGGGGGGCACGGATCTACAATTGATTTGAAATTTTGTATGAAATGCACAAAGCTTCAGTAAAAAATTGGCTTAAAAAAAAAGGAAAAGTGTCTTGAAAAGTGATTCTGACTTTCTTTGTTCTGTTACTATATAAACTTCATCAGGGGTTGGAGATATGGCTCAGCAGTTAAAAGCACTGGCTGCACTTGCAGAGGACCCAGGTTCAATTCCCAAGACTCATATGGCAGCTAAAAACTGTCAGAAACTCTAGTTCCAAAGGAATCCAACACCCTTTTCTGACCTCCATGAACACAGGTTCACTTACACACATAAAGGCACTCATACACACAAAAATAAAGATAATAAATAAAATATATTTTAAAAAAACTTCTTCAATGTGGTTCAAACAGATTGAAACATAGAATTTGGGGTAACCTAAATCTGTGTCCCTGGTCATTCATATTTGGCTCTAGAACAAACTATTTCTTATTTCAAACCACCTCTTATGGAGGTAGGAGTTACTGGTTTTGTGTCTGTAGCTGTTGTTGCCCAACAAGGCCCTGAAAATGGCCCTCGTTTCACTGGAGGAGTCACCTGGATGGAGCAAGGTGGCAGCCCAGACCACTGATGCCGAGCCATCTGGTGTCTTCTCCTCTGCTGGATTTTGGAGAGTTCTTTCTGGGGCTTGCTTGATTAGGTTGACAGCCCATTTATTTCTATATTGTTTATTTATTATAAGCTGGTTGTTTAAGGCTCCTATTTGATAGATGCCTATTTGTTTTGAGTTTGCTTTCAAAGTATCTGGTTTACAGTATCTATTTTGTTCTTGTTTTCTTGATTTGAAAGCATTTGGGTTTGTTTTTTGTTTGTTTTCAGACCTTTGAGGGCATCTTAGATTTTATTTGTTTGTTGAATTTGCTAGCCATCTTTATTTTCCTTTTCTTTTTCTCTGTATATGTCCCCCATATCTAATCTAGGGAATGGAGAAATATTTGTAGGAAGCCAGATATTTCATACTTCAGATGGTTTTAGGTTTGATTAATGTGTCAATTTACAAGTGTTAAAAAAAAGACAAAAAATAAAATAAATAAAATAAAATAGAAAGAGATCTAACCGAAGACAACTTGGCTCTATGTTTCCCTCAGTAGAGAACATCTGAGTTCCAAAGCTGGCATTCTTGCATTCAAAACTAGAAATGCAATAAAAGGAAATGCTGGACCCCTGCCCCAAGGTTTTATGCACCCTCAAAATCGGTCTTTAGGAACCATGGTACCGCCATCTTATAAGGTTTCCAAGTCACGTAAGCTATAAGGTTTCCCTCCCCGCTTCCTCATACCTTGCAGTGCTTAACTGAGTCATGCCCACCTGTGTGTTAAGATAAGGTTTCCCTCCCCACTTCCTCATACCTTGCGGTGTTTAACTGAGTAACGCCCGACTGGGTGTCGCCAGCCTGCGGGCCGAGATTTTATTCTTTTACTATTACCCAACCCTTCCCCCATTTCCCCATACCTTGGGGTCCCTGCTTTTAAAAGTTCCCTATTCCAGTCCCTGGGGGTCGATCTCCACTGCCCCTGTGTGGGTTATGAGTTTGACCCCAGTGCACTGGTTTTTTCCCCCCAAATAAACCTCGTGTAATTGCAGCAAGAATGGTCTTGGCTGATTTTTGGGGAGTCGTTCTATCCCGAGATTTGAATGAGAGCCACTCACAGTTTCTGGGGGGGGAGGTTCTTTCATATGGGGGCTCGTCCGGGATCAACAACCCCCCTCAAATCACCAAGACCCTCTTGGAGGTAAGATTCTTTTTCTGTCTGTCTACTGTGTCTGTCTGATTCTGGGAGGTGCCAAAAATCTGTTACTTTTGGTTTGCAGTCGCTCCGAGCTCGTGAGAGCAACGAACTCTCCATTCCGGACGAGGGGGGAGAGTTACCGACAGACGTGTTAGGAAGGTAACCAACTGTGTTGCCCTGGGAGATGTCCCAGGAGGTCTGAGGGAGGCCTGAGGACGCTCGAGGCCCTCCTGTCTGGGTGCCGACACGGACGTTGAGGCTCTGATAGAGAGCTTTCACATCTTCTCGGCCATCTGATAGTCTTTGTTGTTGGGCCCTTATTCTGTCTGCTGCTTTTATCTTGTTTCTCTGAGATTGCTTTCATTCTCATTCTCTGGGATCTCAGGATGGAAAATTCTAAATCTACCCTGATTTAAAGGAGGTATCTATGTCTTGTGTTTATGGTAAACATGTGCCTAAGATTCATGTAGCTTGTTATGCATCTAAGTTTGTTGTTGAGTGCTTGTTGTTGCTGTGTGTGGTGTATGGTGTTTCTAATTCAGTTATTTGGGTCCTGTCTCATGTTGGTTCTGTCAAACAAGTTGGCCACTTCAAGTTTCAATCCTTTTTTTTTTTTTTTTTATTGGTTTTTATTTCATTTTGGCATGCCAGCCTAGATATGCACGTGCAAAGTTTAAAAATTGCATTATTTTTAAAATGCATTTAAAGGCCTTAAAATTTGGATACTGTTAGTCGTCATCTAAAATTTATGTGTCTCTGTAGATCTCTCATAATGCTTCACAACAGTGATAGTTGTTTATAAGAATCTCCTCAGAGCTGACTGTTTTATTAACATCCCATTTGGTTTGTGGTTTACTTTTCAACAATGTTATGGCTTGGCTTACTTGGAATTATCTATGTTTTAAGACCTTTGTGGACCATATTCAGGACTGGAAATAGATTCTTGGACTAGCTTTTGTTTTGTAAGGTGGAGGGCAATTTGTTTTGCCCGTTAGGACCGGTTGGTGGCACACACCTTTTAAATCCCAGTACCTTGGGAGGGCAGATGCAGTGCAGTTTTTGTAAGCTTCAAAGGTCGAGCCTGGTTCACAGAGGCAAGCTCTCAGGCCATGCGGGATAATTCACCACATACATCACCTAAAAACATACACATGTGTATGTGACTTTTGGTAATTTTCCACCTAAATTAAATAACGTGGTGTTAGACAAAATACAGGTAGCAGTCTCCATTAAAATAGTTCTCGGCATACATTAGGCAGGTCCTCCAATGGACTTACAGCTCCTGGCCACAGGGGGGTATACCATATACACAACTCTTGCTAGAGAGTGGGACCCCCTAGTGCTTAAAATCCCTGCCTTACTCCCAATACCATCTGGTCAATGGGCTGGGCCTTAGATGTGAGTGAGAGTTGTTTTTGAGTAAAAGGATGCATCAAGCATATTGGAACAAGTAAGAAAAATGTGGGCAAAATAAATGTGTGTGTTTGAGGTGGATGGGGCTTACCGTCCCTGCACCGGGAGGAGGTGTCGATGTTTTCAGGCAGAAAAAGTATGGAAAGACTGAACAAGGGACTGAACATTGTACTGTTATTTTACTGACTTAAAACAAATAGGAAGAAGTCTGTTTTGAGTCTCTGATAGGAAAAAAAGGCTGGTTATGAGATTTCTTGTGAGCATCAGACCCAGGGCTGGAGTGTTGGTCATGAAGGGCCATTTCTCACCTCTCTACCACCTGAACTTGCTTCAGACTCAGTCACATTTGAACCCCGACTGCTCTGGTGACCACTGCTCAGAGGTGGGGTCACTTTTTAAAATGTTCACCATCCATTAGAGCCCCACAATAGACTTCTGGATCGGACTCCCGATCTGGCAAGCTCATTTGGAGAAAGTGACTTCCTTGTCTCTAATGACACAGTAGGGTGCCTGTCAGTAGCGTAGGTTGAGGGAAGCAGGCTGCTCATGAGCGCACTTTTGTTTAAAACATTATTTACAAAAATGTACCCAGTTGCTATCACAAAGGACAAGAGATAAATGCCTCTTACAGCTAGTAAAATTTGCATCAAGCAGTCTGCCCTTCGGGAGGAGGTCTTTGGAGATTTGGGGAATTCCTGAGCACTCTGGACGTGCTCACGTGGCAACCTTTCCACCTTTGCTGAGACTGATTTTGAGTCTGGCATTCTGGATCATCGGGGTGTTGCATGGCTTCCAAGGGGTGCGATTACAGAGCTCTTGCCTAAGGACACGGAGAGGAGTGGAGGGGAGAGCAGTTCATGACGGACAGCTTTTTGGGTCTGCTGTTATGTTGTGCATTAAAGAATTTTTGAGGCCTGGTTCGTCCTTCGCCCTCCGACCTCTCGAGGGCTGGGAGGAAAAAGTGACCTCTTTGGTTCTGTGCCCTCCCTTTGCTGATCTAGGCTGGCAGACTGTGTGTTTGTGTTGAAGAAAGATTGGTTCAAAGAACTGGTGTTAAATAAAATTCATAAAAAAACTGTTACTCATGTTTTTAGTTCTAGCTGGGGCATGGTCATCACAGCCTTAATTCCCAGCACTAGCCACAAGGTCTTTAGGTGCAGAGATCATTACGATGTAGAATTTCTGAATTGACTGGTTAACAAATCTATATTGCGAGTCATTATTTTACTCTGATTTAGGTTTTTCATCTCTAATTTAGAGGTCTTCCCCCTCCAAAGGCCCAAAGTCAGGTCCTGGAGCCAGGATCCTTCAACTGACCTTGAAAAACAAAAAGATGGTTAATCTGGGCAAATGTATGGTATTTTAGACACCCAGAGGAAAATATAACAACAAAAGATAAGTAATCATTATATTTTCCTTTAAAGTCTGCAAAGACTGTGCCTCCAACTGCTCGAGACTTTAAGTCATTTAGTCATATGAGATCTGTTGTTACCTAATAATAAAGTTTCCTCTCTCTCTCCTCTTTAAATTAAGGAAAAACTTCACACTCAAGTATTATAAAACTGTGCTGGAAAGCAAGAATCGAGTCAGACAACCAACCATTAGCCAATAGAACAAAAGAAAAAGACTCAATGATTTGGCTTCGGAACCCCCTATTTTGAAAAAAAATTCTAAAAGGAACTTTTAAAGTTGGTCACAATTTAATTCACCTCTGTTCCTTTCCCTGCGTTCCCCTGTCTAAAAAATGTACCTAGCTACTCTAGCTTCACACGGCACTGGGTAAGGATTTGTTATCTTCTTAACTTACCTCTTTGGCGGTCTTTCTAGATAGGTATTTTCCACTGAGCCAGGGATTACCCCAGTTGCCACCTCCTTATGCCCCTTTTTCAGCATGGAAGAAGGTCAGAGCTGGTTCACGCCCCAATTCCTCCTGGCCATTGGGGTAACCCCTCAGACGGAATGTGATTAAAAAAGTATGAGCTAAAACATTGGCTAGGCATTAGGGTCAAGAACCCCAGAAAAACCAGTTTCTTTCTTCAGCTGAGAGCTGAAGACTTCCTCAGATCTGCCAGTAAACTTACCTGTCTGGTTGCTCTGACTTGTGGACCATGCATCCTTAACTCGCCACTATCAGTATTTACTTAAACCAAGTGGATTAAAATCCATTAAAATCCAGTGGTACTCAGGACATAGGTATGGCCCCATATATGGCCCCCCCTGAGGAAAAAGACAATGGTAGATCTAACTTACCCTCCCAGTATACAAGAAAAAAGTAAGAGACGCCCACACTGACTCCATTTTGAGTATAGCCACCATTTTAAGCAATTACTGAAACCTGCCCAATCCAGGAAAAAGGTTGATTGCTCAAAGACAGTTGCTCAAGGCCTCAAGAACAGCTAAATTAAAGATAACTGCTGATATGTGAGGGCAGATGGACTGACCCAACATTTCCTTATTCCAGTTGCAGGATTGTGTCTAAAGATAACGGTTGGTATGTTCGCCAGAGAGTAGATGCTGTGTCGATTTTAATGCTTCGCCAACAATATCAGCGCATAGAGCATAAAGGGCCTAAAAATAAAATTAAAAAGTTACTCCGAGCTTTAGTTCTATGATTAAAACTATGTCCTAGAGAGAGTGGGGAAAGAAGGACCCCTGCCCCAAGGTTTTATGCACCCTTAAAATCGGTCTTTAGGAACCATGGTACCGCCATCTTATAAGGCTTCCAAGTCACATAAGCTATAAGGTTTCCGTCCCCGCTTCCTCATACCTTGCGGTGCTTAACTGAGTCATGCCCACCTGTGTGTTAAGATAAGGTTTCCCTCCCCACTTCCTCATACCTTGCGGTGCTTAACTGAGTCATGCCCACCTGTGTGTCGCCAGCCTGCGTGCCGAGATTTTATTCTTTTACTATTACCCAACCCTTCCCCCATTTCCCCATACCTTGGGGTCCCTGCTTTTAAAAGTTCCCTATTCCAGTCCCTGGGGGTCGATCTCCACTGCCCCTGTGTGGGTTATGAGTTCAACCCCAGTGCACTGGTTTTTTCCCCCCCGAATAAACCTCGTGTTATTGCAGCGAGAATGGTCTTGGCTGATTTTTTGGGAGTCGTTCTATCCCAAGATTTGAGTGAGAGCCACTCCAGTTTCTGGGGGGTCTTTCAGAAAAATAATAAATGGACAGCCTGCTTTAATTGGAATGCAAAATCATCTTGAAAAGAAATGATACAATTGCTATTTACAAAATTAATAGAAACCACATGTGAATTAAAAGGAGTTACTAAAATTAAATAAGAAATTAACTTGCTTGTGGTTTACACCTTTAATCCCAGCACTTAGGAGGCAGAGGCAGGTGAATATCTGTAAGACTGCGGACAGCCTGGTCTACACAGCAAGTTCCAGGACAGCTAAGGCTACAGAAAGGCCCTGCCTCAAACACAGAAAACAGAAAACAGACCTCATCAAACTCAAAAGCTTCTGTACATCAAAAGAAACAGTCAAGGATGTGAAGAGAAAACCCACAGAGTGGGAGGAAACCTTCAACTGCAGATACATCTGACAAAGCATTGATTTCCAGAATATATAAACTACTCAAAAAACAAAGAAAAAAAGAAAACAAATGACCCACTCAATAGATGGAGCAAAGAACTGAACAGAGGCTTCACAAGTGAGGAATTAGAGATGTCTGAGAAACACCTCAAGAACTGTTCAACATCACTAATCATTAAGGAAATGCAAATGAAAACCACTTTAAGATATCATCTTACTCCAATAAGACTGGCTAGGATCAAGAAAACAAATGATACCAAGTGCTGGAGAGGTTGTGGGGAAAGGGGAACACTCATCCACTGCTGGTGGGAATGTAAACTCGTACAGCCACTATGGAAAGCAGTGTGGAGAACCCTTGGAAGACTTGGAATGAACTTGCCACCCGACCCAGCCATACCACTCCTGGGCATGTACCCTCAAGACTTACGCCACCACAGAGATACATGCACGGCCATGTTTATTTCAGCTCTCTTCACAATAGCAAGGAGCTGGAACCAACCTAAATGCCCCTCAACTGACGAGTGGATAGAGAAAATGTGGTACATCTACACAATGGAGTTCTATGCAGCAGTAAAGAAAGACGACATCACGAGCTTTGCAGGAAAATGGCTGGAGCTAGAGGACATCATGCTGAGTGAAGTAACACAGTCCCAGAAAAACAAACGATGAATGGTATCCCTCATCTGTGGATGCTAGTGCCAATTACCCAGTTGTAAGTATTTCTTGTGTAGGGCCCCCTGAGCTTTTGTCCAAAGCAGTTGGGCGTAATGCATATTGGAAACAACAACAACTACAACAGAAAGGACTGCATCAAAGAACGGACTGAAACAGTGGGGAAAAAAAAGACTGAGAGAAAGATGCAGGGCATGTATCGCAGAATACATAATCTGGGTTGGGTGGGGGTAAAGGAAAGGGTAATATGTTTAAATGGAATTGAAAATGATGTATGAAATACATAAAACATCAATAAAAGTATATTTAAAAAAATAAAATAAAATAAAACCGGAAAAAAAAACAGAAAACAAAAACAAACAAAAGTAAATAAATAAGAAATTAACTTTAAAAAATTTAGAGGTTCTATCAGAACCGAAGATAAACTCTGACAACAAACCCTACTCTCATCTCTCTTCCCTGACCTTCCTTTTTCATTCATCTCCTAAAAGACTAAAATTCTATGTCAGAAAATAAAAGCATAAAGCTGGGTGTGGTGGTGCGTGCCTTTAATCCTAACATTCTGGAGGCAGAGGCAGGTGGTCTCTGTGAGTTCAAGGCCAGCCTTGTCTACAGAGTGAGCTCCAGCCCCAGCTGGGACTAAAGGAAGACCCTGTCTTAAAAATACAAAAAAAAAGAGCCGGGCTTTGTGGCGCACGCCTTTAATCCTAGCACTTGGTAGGCAGAGGCAGGCGGATCTTTGTGAGTTCAAGGCCAGCCTGGTCTACAGAGTGAGTTCCAGGACAGCTGAGGCTACAGGGAGACCCTGTCTCAAAAAAGACCAAAAAAAAAAAAAGTCACTTTCCCTTGGGAAACAGCTGTATCATACTTGGATATCTTCCCACCTCCTTGAGGAGCCTTTTCTTTTTTAACCCTCAAGTTTAAGACTACCTTAACATTTCTTTACTATACTAGCTAGTCCAAACATTTCCTTTAGTGTTGAAGCCATGAATCCCCCTTGGCCTGAGTCCAGGTCCTTAAAACTTAGGGAATCCCTCAAGCTGGTAAGGATGATCACAGGGAGCCATGTCTCTATCCCTCTATCCCCTCTCTCCTAACACTTCTAGGGGCTCCTGCTGAGATCCATCTTGAAGCACTGTTGGTGAGTTTCCTGTCTGTTGCTCAGCCAAGCTACCCTGCTGAGCATGGCTTGCACATTACCTTGGGTTCTTTTGCCTGTATTTCTGGCCAAAGACCCAATTAATGTTTGATAAGTGCCATTGACACCAAAAATAAAAATCCCCTGGACTCATCCAAATTCTGTTCCCAGAGCAGATGAAACAGTACATGGCTTTTCCAGGAGGCCTCATCAGCAGAGCTGATCCTCTAGATCCAAAGCCAGTCCAAGAGAGCAGCGGAGACACAGTGGAGAACTGATTCCCTAAAGCAAAGCTGCACATCAGGAATAACTGCCTCTACGTGGCCTCTTATCCTGACGTCTTTAAAGTGCTCTCTGCACCTTTGCTTTCCTGTCTGTCTCTTCTGCTTTCTGTTAAGCTAATCCCTTAGACAAGGGGAATCCTGCCAGCTTCCTCCCCCTACGTAACTTTCTAAGGTCTAAATAGATAAATTTAAACTTTACATGTTCTTTCTTTATGAGAGGTTAAAAAAAGCAATTAATTATCTTTAAACTTTAGATTGGACCAAAGCGTTTCTGATCCAAAAGCCTCTATGGGTGGCTAGAGGGGATATAGCCACCTTAGCACTGACAATTATAAAATGCCGAGTTTGTTCATTTATCTATTTTTCTTATAGAATATATAACATATATATGGCACAGGCCTGTGTTGTCTAATCCAAGATAAGAGACTGGCCAACACTGCCAAATCCAGGAAGAGAACTATGTCCCAGATTGACACTGGGCCAGTAGATGATGCCTGATACAAGAATCGATTTTTTCTTTCTTTTCTTTTTTCTTGTAGATATAGAAGCAAGCACATAAACATAACTAGGCCTCACTATAAATTAAAAAGGAACGGATAAGCAAAAAACCTTTGGTCTAATATAACACTGAAAAAATCATTGTAACCAGGAGAGGTATCCCCCCCCCCAACTCACTCTTCAGAGGAGGACAAGATGTCTCCTGACATCTACAAGGGAAACTCTGCCTTTTGACCTTTTATGATGCTAAGCCTTTCTCAGATCTTAAAGAGATAAGTATATAAACTTTCCACCTTTAAACTGGGTGCATCTAGATTTCATGTGATTGTATCATGTGTGTTTATGATCATTGTTTTCACAAGTCCTATCCAAAGAAAATGTAACAAACTGTGGCCACTTTATTTTCCCATTAATTTTTGTTGCGTGAAAAACTTATTTTTTATTATGTGCATGTGTGTATTTATAAATATGAATAATGGGTGATATATTAAAAGGCCCAATAAATGCTCCAACTGCCCCCAACAACCTTGACCACACCACAGTATTCCAACTAGAGGGACCAGGTAATAGCAGAGTACAGAGAGGATATTTAATCAATGTGACCACCTTTGTGAAACACATAGAAGGCTAATGGTCCTAGATCTTTCTAGGACGAATTCTATGGAAGAATTAACATGATTTCTTTATCTAAATATTTTTAATCTTTTTTTTTTTGACAGGGTCTCCCTGTAGCTTCATCTGTCCTGGAACTCACTGTGTAGAAAAGGCTGGCCTTGAACTCACAGTGATCTACCTTCCTCTGCCTCTCAGGTGCTGGGATTAAAGGAGTGTGCCACCACACCCAGCTTTTTATTTTTTTTTTATTTTATTTATTTATTTTCTTTGGTCTTTTCAAGACAGGGTCTCCCTGTAGTCCCAACTGTCCTGGAACTCACTCTGTAGACCAGGCTGGCCTTGAACTCACAAAGATCTGCCTGCCTCTGCCTCCCAAGTGCTAGGATTAAAGGTGTGCACCATCACGCCTGGCAACACACCCAGCTTTTTAAATCTTTTTTAAAAGACATGGTATACATAATTATATAGTTCTGGCCAAGATGTCATCTCCTTGATCTTTGTCTCAATGCTGGTTCTATGACATAGTGCCTATATGCTTGAGGATATAAATTAATTTTAAGAGATGATTACTCTCAGATAATTGCCCTTCTCTGAGATGCTAAACTCTTTATCCAAGGATCAAAGATGACTTATCTCTGTGTGTTTAGATAGATTTTGTTTATGTGTATGTATAAATATAAGGATTTTTTAAATAACTTCATTGACATTTTGTGTTCTTTTTTTTAATTTTTATTTATTTTATTATGGGTATGAATGTACTGTCTGCATGTAGGTTTGTGCACCCATGTCGGGCAATACTGCAGAGGCCAGAAGAGGGCGTCGGATTCCCCTGGAACTGGAGTTAGAGAGGTTCTCAGCTGCCATGTGGGTGCTGGGGATAGAACCTGGGTCCTCTGCAAGAGCAGTCGGCGCTCTTAACTGCTAGGCCATCTCTCTAGCCCAGGATTTTTTTTTAATATAAGGATTTTAAGGATTTGAAGAATATTTGGGCCACTACACCCTCTTCCAAATAAACAGGTTTTTCAATTTCCATATCTTAGCCAAGTGTGTGTAAGATACAATTCTAAATACTCAGAAAAAAGATCATTTAAGAAACCTGCTTCAAGATTTACATAGACATTAGAAGGTTTACAGATGATTTTAATGCATTGCATTACATTGTAATATTTGGGACAATTACTCATCTTTTTGCCTTTAGTATAAAAAATATAAATAATTTAGGTAAAATACTTGTTAATTTATTAATGTAAGGTTATGGCGTGCTCCCCCCAGAATGAAAAGCCATGAGGTCTAAGCTCTTCAGAGCAAAGTTTAATTCAGAGTAGCCGGGGCTAGGCTAAGGGGAGAGGTAGAGCCAAGCACAGAATGGTGTCTGGCTTGGGAATTTAAGGGAGAAGGTGGGGATGGGATTCAGGGGGAGTGGGGGTGGGTCGGAGTCTGGAATCTGGCTTCTGAAGGGTGAGGGGCGAGGTGGAAGATTCCTGAGTAATCAGGGGTGGCCTGCTTTAGCATAACCAAAGGCCATGCCTGGTAGAGCAGGTTTTGGACCTCTGGTCTTAGGTGTCTCTGCATTCCAATGGGCTTCTGGAGCTCACACCCTGACATTCCAGCCTTTTGTTCCTATAGGAAAAAGGGTGAAGTTCTGACTTCTGTATCTGCTTCAGAGCTGGATAGGGGCGAAGTTCTGGGGGAACAGCTGTCAGGCTGGAGGGTTAGAGTCCAGTTTTTCATTTTGGCTGCTTGGGGTGCTCTGCCTGGTGGGTTTGGTCCAGATCGATAGTGGCCAGTACTTAGTGGATGTTTTCTCTGCAACTGAAAGGACAAGCTAGTTGAGTCTTACATGAGTATACCAGTGCAGGGACTTCACAGTACAAACAGGGGGCTACAGGGTGCATTAGCAATTGGAGGGTCCCGGTCTAGGGAATGCAGAGGGAAAAAGGATGTGTACCCTGGTTTGAGAAATTGGAAAAAGTTTTAGTACACAGAGCTCTAGAATGAGGGCCAGCTTTAATACACGGGGCTCCAGAATGAGAGCCATAACCATGAGAATATAAAAGGTGGTATTTTCTGGCATGGCACATTAGATCTGTCATCTATCTCTGAGATATTTTCTAACATGACACAGTAGATCTCTCACCTATTTCTCTGATAATAACCTATTTCATTTTCTCTTCTTTAGATTACAGTTTCCTGTTGGGGTGTTTAAAAACCACAGTTAGCTCAGATAAATGAAGTTTGTTTTGGTGTTAAGGTCAGTTGAGGTTCTGGTCCTTAATGGGTCACTCAGGCCTTGCGCCTGGCTCTCTTCACCAGTTCCATCTATGTGAGGACAGGGTCAGGCCTTGCTTGACCAGAGCTTCCCTTTGAAGCATGAGGAGTCTCTCCTCTATATGGACTTTCCTCCTTTGACTGGACACTGGCAGGATGAAGTCCTTTTAAGTGAATCTCCAAGACTTCCCTGGCTCGGGATGACTGGTGACTCGCTGCCACAGGACATGCACAAAGTTGCGGATGCAGGACCCTAGGACCCAAGTCGACCTCAGAGGGTGGGGGCCAAAATATTGTCCCATCAAATCCCTCTTGCCAAATCAGATTAGAGCTTTAAGTGTGGTTGCTAAACCTCCAAGAGGATTGTTTGAATTAATTTGGTACATTAATTACCATACAACTCCTAAGTAAAACTTGAACATTGACTTAAGCACTGTTAATAAATTCTTAATTGCTGTGGCAAAAATATTCTGACTAATAATAAAAGCTCATGGTAGGGGCCTGGTAGTGGCTGTAGCACAGGCTAGGAAAGGATGCTGGCTCGTATTCAGCCTATTGTATACAATATAGAAATATCTGGCCAAGAATGGCATTGCCCACAATGGGCACAGGCCAGTCCAATTAAGGCAATTATTGAGGTTTCTCAGCTCAGGTGTATCAAGTTGACATTAAACCTATGCAGTAAGTCCTACAATTTGTTCTTTAAGGTCTATGAAGGTCACTTAGGTACTCAAAGTACAATGATTTAAACCATGCAAGGCAAAAGTTTCTAACAACATAGGCCATGAAACAAACCCAAGATAATAAAGGGGTTAAAAGTACCTTCTCAAATGAAGGCCATGTCACTTGTCCCCAGATTTTGAATTATAGCTTTGAAAAGGAAAGGGAAGGGGGGGCATTGTCACATACCAGCAGCAGGCAGATAATACTCAGGGCTCACCCAAATTGGTTACATTTGCACTGTCCGTGTGGTCACCGGAAGCAAAACCTAATTTTTCCCAAAGATATTAAAAGTAACATGTGCAAAGTATAACAGATATACAAAACAATTTTAGTATATATGGGTAACTATATGTCTGTTTCACTTCAGGCTGTAACTAGGTATATAGTACCTGGTAGGTGGAACACAATTTCTTGTATATGTCATAATTACATTATAGAATTTTTAAAAGTGAACAGTACTTCATGCATACACTCATAAATAAGGTTCTAATAAATACATTTGGCGATGACACTTTGTAAAGGTTGTGCTAAGCAAAGGCACATGCATTGTAATCATACAGATAGATCTTAATATGCTGTTTAACAATGTCATACACACACATTTATGCACACATTCCTTTAAGAGATTTTATCCTAGCAGTTGTATTGAACCATCATATGCATTGGAAAAAACACCTTTAGAAACATTATTTAAAAACATGCAGCTCTGATTAATTGTGCTGCCAAGGCTAAGATGACATCTTGCACCTTTGGTTTTAAGACTATGATCTTATTGAAATACTTTAACAAGTGATGGAAAACAGAATTATATATAATAATTAAACAACTGACAATATCAAAGGTACTTAGGCTGTTTTATTGGAGGGAAGGGATTGCAGGGGAAGCAATGTGTCACTGTCCAAGTAATCCAGGGATTTTTTAAAGTGGTCTCTGGTCAGAAGGACGGTGGCATAGCACAGGAGAGAGAAAAAAAATGTTAGTGAATCCGTAAGGGTCAAAAAAATCAGGTCTTCAGACGTCTGGAAACAAGAAAAAACTGGAAGAGAAAATTTTTAGTTGTAATACCTGTGGAAAAATACTTTGGACAGAGAAGAAATAAAAGCTTCAGATAAACAGTGTAGAAACCTAGGAACCCGGGTTCAAATCAGGCCTTTGAAAAAAAAAATTTTTAGAGGCATGCCAAAAGTAAACTTAATTTTTGTTTGTGCGCAACATAGAATAAAACAAGTTTCAAGTGGCCACTTTGTTTTGACAAAAAACACAGAACATGGACACATGACAGTTACAAAGACACATTGAAGAACGGTTATGACAAAGGGCTATAATACAGACAGGTTTGGACAGACACATGACCTAACTGTATCCATTAACTCTGGACAGTGGGAAAATCCCCTTTTATCTAAAGTTGCCCTTCCTTGTCCAGGGCTGTGGACAATTATCACATTTACAAAGAATCACTTAGAGTTTAAGACATTTGCTTAGGTGGAAATAGACTGTATGTCTTACTGTGCTTAGTACAACGGCCTATTCTTGTACACCTGCGAAGGATGGTGGACTGGGTAAGCAGGAAAATCTGATGGCTGTGCTTATTACCTTGTAATTTAATGAGAATAAATTTAGTTAGTGGAAAAATCAAAAGATCCCAGGAGGCAGGGTGTGGTCAGTAGACCTTCTCAATCTTAGATAGACGCTTTTTAAAAGATCACAGTCAAGTCAAAGTTTACTGCCTGAGGGAAATGTTGGACACTAGTGAGGCAGGGTGTGGTCAGCACACCTTTTTAATCTCAGACACAGGGGCTTGTATCCTGAAGCAGACAAAATGGATTTCTGAATAAAATGGGGTTTAAAAGGAAAAAACAATGAAATGGAAAATGTCAAAATCTGAAATAATCCCATAAAATTTAGGCAAAAGTTTTGTAAACAAAATATAAAAAAGCAAAATTGTGAAAGGATCAGAATATGGCATTAAATAAATTGTAAGAGAATTAGAATATAGAAATATAGTATTAGTTATTACAAGGTCTGATATAAATTCAGGCTTCCTGCCACGTGTTCTTACTGTGGCTCAGCAGAAATGGGTCAGGTGTGTGGCAGACTGGGGAGAGGAGAGAGCTGTACGAAGGAAGTAAAGTTTTTTAGCCTCAGAAGATAGGGGAACGGTGTGGAGGACGAGTCCTCTAATGGGAAGCGGCGTGGAGGCATACATCCTCTAAAGGGGCTGGTCAGAGACTCCAGGTCTGGAGTGTCTCTGAAGCAGAACGGGAGGCTAAAATGAAGGAAGAATTGGAGGGTAGACAGGGTCAGAGAGAAGGTGGGAGAAGGAAGAGGAGGAAATGGAGAGAGTACTGCCTTTGCAGGGAACCCATTTCAAGCCTGTGGATTCAAAACAATGAGGGGACTAATGCTGAGAGAAGCAGAGGTAGAAGGGAGGTACAAAGGGGAATGAAGTGATAGAAGAGAGAGAGGAGAAGAGGAGAGAGAGGAGAGAAGGGGATGTCTGGGAGAAATACCGGCTGGCAAGTCCAGGGGTTGCAAAATGTCCATGGCACCAATAATAATGTGATAAAAAGTAGAAAAACAATAAAAGCACAGAAGGCATAAGACACTCTAGGACATGCTTTACTTACACCTGGGACGGCCAGCTTGAGCGCCTGCAGACACTGGTGGTGGGGACCAGACAGCATGGCCCGGGGGAAGAAAAGGAGGTGGGACAGGACAGAGAAAGAACAGAAGAGAGAAAGAGAGAGGCACACACACAAGAGAGAGCCTAGGTCAGCCACCCAAGTCAAAAGCAGAGGTGGGGTTCAGGTCTAGTGTATAGGAGGGGGACGGGAGTCTTGAGAGGAATAGAGAGGACAGAGTGAAGGGCAAAGAATCTGTACACACAAGCATTCTGACCATTTAACAAGCGCTGGCAGAAGTCTCTCAAAGGCTAGAATTTGGAGATCTAAGGTATTTAAAGAGTGTAGGAGACACCCAAGGGTGTGAGGCCCAGGCCTCTGTTTTAGAGTGTGAGGCTCCCATATTAAGGAGTCAGAGGATGAGGAAGAGGGGAGAAGAGAGGGAGAGGGAAGAGAGAGAGAGAGAGAGAGTGAGAGAGAGAGAGAAGAGGAGAGAGAGTAGGACTGTAGGAAGGAAATCGATTCTTTTATAGTCCTCAGAACCCAGGCAAAACCTAAGGCGCATCCACCTTAGATCTAGGTTGGCGCTCAGAGACCCCAGGTCTGTGTGACCAGTGTGGGAATCTCTGAAATTGGGGCTTGCATATCTGTGAAGTTGGCGTCCCGAAAATCACAGAGGAAGCCAAAATTCGGGTCCAGAGTCTGTCCCCAGCGTCCTGGTAATAGACAGCAAACTGGACACGGAAAAGGGGAGAGGATTCCCTGACTTAGCCGGCACTCAGGGATCCAAAACGGAATGGAACAGGAGACTAAAAGAATGGAAAAAGAGGATCGGAGAGAGCAGTAGTTAGAACAGGAAGTGTCAAGGCAGAGGGGGCAGCTAGAGGGGGCAGAACATACACAGGGTTACACAGAAGGTAGGGTGGGAGATGGAATATCCCCTCACTCAGGTACCCGTCCAGCCGGCCGCCCGCGAGGTGATTTAAGAAGTCTTACCATGAGGGCCACACGTATAAACCCCGTGCTCGGTCATCACGAGTGTGATGAGTGCCCGATGAGGTGAAACGACTTCAGCGGAACTGCGGGTTAGGGCCCTATCAGATTCCATAGCCCGAGCGCTGTGGAACCATAACACGCACTCAACTTTCACGCACAGTCACACGGGAATAGAGTAGGGTAGGATAAGGAGAAGAGAGAAGGTACCTGTGGCCGAATTCTGGTGGATGTTGTTGAGGCCTGCGCTCGGTATCTGGCTTACCGGCTACTCCGAAGCCGCTCCGAAGGGCGTGGGGGGGTGGGGAAAAAAAAGGCAATCCGAGTCACCGGCACCAGAATGTAAGGTTATGGCGCGCTCCCCCCGGAATGAAAAGCCACGAGGTCTAAGCTCTTCGGAGCAAAGTTTAATTCAGAGTAGCCGGGGCTAGGCTAAGGGGAGAGGTAGAGCCAAGCACAGAATGGTGTCTGGCTTGGGAATTTAAGGGAGAAGGTGGGGATGGGATTCAGGGGGAGTGGGGGTGGGTCGGAGTCTGGAATCTGGCTTCTGAAGGGTGAGGGGCGAGGTGGAAGATTCCTGAGTAATCAGGGGTGGCCTGCTTTAGCATAACCAAAGGCCATGCCTGGTAGAGCAGGTTTTGGACCTCTGGTCTTAGGTGTCTCTGCATTCCAATGGGCTTCTGGAGCTCACACCCTGACAATTAACATACTTTTGCTACAAAGGTAAACAAGGCAATGTGTTTAACTGTATTTATAACGGGTAGATATTTAAGATACCCTATATATTTTTCTGTTTTAGATATAACCTACCTGAAATTATCTTACTAAAAATATTTCTTACATTTTATAAAAATAATTATTAGAGGCTGGGTGTGGTGGTACATGCCTGTAATCCCAGAACTTGGGAGGCAGAGGCAAGAGGATCTCTGTGAGTTCAAGATCAGCTTGGTCTACCTAGTGAGTTTCAGGACAGCTGGGACTACAAAAAAGACAAAAAATAATAATAATAATAATTATTATTATTATAAAAATTATCAAGTTTTTTTAAAGGAGATATAAGGTTATTTGTGTGAGGTACATTTTCAGTAAAAGAAGGTTAAAAGGAAAAAAAATTCCTTTGGATGAGAAACAACTTTGTAAGGCAAGATAAAGATTGCTCCAAAATGAAAATAATATTAGAAGATTAAAGTATGTTATAGAAAGATTATGAAGATCCAGGTGTTGTGGCCTGCACCTTTAGTCCCAGCACCCAGGAGACAGAGGCAGGTGGATCTCTGTGAGTTCAACACCAGCCTGGTCTACACAGTGAGTTCCAGGCCACCTGGGGCTACAGACCAAAAAGAAAAGAAAAGAAAAGAAAAGAAAGAAAATTAAAGTTAAATATAAAAATTAAAGAAAGTGGATGTGGTTATAACTAAGTTAATTATAATATAAAGGTTAGTAGAATTTTTAAGATCAAAATTTAATTCCCTGAGATAAAATTAATTCTTTATTCTCTGTTTACAATGGTAAGGTTTTCTTAAAGGTTGGTTTATTCTTAGTAATGTTTGCCCCCCAAAAATGGTTTATTAAAACAAGGACTTTGTGTTATCATTTTACCTAATGGGCCCTTTACAGCTTTAAACCAGGGTGGCTTTGAATTCACAGCAATCCACCTGCCTTTGTTTTCCAAATGCTGGGCTTAAAGTATGCACCACCACAACCAGCTGGAAAATTTCTCTTTAGAGAATTTTTCCTAACTAGGTCATTCCTACTAAATTACATAGTGCTTGTAAAACTCATTTTAATGGACAAGTATTTAAATCTGCTTATAAAATTTGACCTATTGGATAAACAAGTAATATTAATAAATTGTCAAAATCAATTAAAGTTTTAAGGCTTACAAAGTTTTCTTATAGGATTTACTGATTTTGGAAATCAGCCATTATCTTCTTATAAAATAAGTACTTGACATCCTATTAAAAATTTTAAGTAGGGCTGGAGAGATGGCTCAGCAGTTAAGAGCATTGGCTGCTCTTACAGAAGACTCACATGGTGCCAACAACTGTCAGCAACTCCAGTTCCAGGGGATCTGACACCCTCTTCTGACTTCTGTGGGCACTGTACAACATGGGTGCACTTACATACATGTAGGCAAAGCACTCATACACATAAAATAAAAATAAATACTTTTTAAAGACCAATCTCAGACCTTGGTCAATAATACAATTAGACTTCAACTAAACAAATGAAGGCTTAAATTTTATACCAGAATCACAAGCCAAAACAAAACAAAAAAATAATAATATGAAAAAAAAACAAAATAATATGTTCCGACCAAATGCCACCATCCTATAGAAGACTTCTACAAAGAGAACTCCCTAGAGATAACCCAGGGCACAGAATTTAAAAGAAAAATCATTAACATGGTCAAAGAATTCATCAAATTTAAAGAACACACAAACAACAAATTAAAGAACTGAAAGAAGATAGGGATGACCTTCTGACTGAACTAAGAAAAGAGAGAAATAGTGAAGAAAACTAGGGCTGAAACGCAGAAGGAAGTGAAAACTCGGTACACCAATGCGAAACAGCAGGAAAAAGCCTCACCAACAGAATGAATGAAATGAAAAACAGAATATCAAGAATTGGACCACTGTAGCCAAAAATATGAATTAAAAATAAACAGGAATGGAGTATGCAGGAAATGTGGGACACCTTTTAAAAAAATATGTGTCATAGAAAGAAGAAGGAGAAGACTCTCAGGTAAATGTTATTGACCAGAATTCTACAGGATTGTAAAAGAAAATTTCTCAAAAATAAGAGGAGACATATCTATACAAATATAAGAAGCACATAGAATTGGAAAATGATGTATGAAATACACAAAGCATCAATAATAAAAAAAAAAAAAAAAANTAAAAAAAAAAAAAAAAAAACAAAGGAGGAAAAAAAACAAATCAAACAAAAAAAATAAAATAAACAAAATGCATCTTTCTGTTGTCTGTGGGAAATGCATTTCACCTTCAAAGACAGATACTACCTAGCCAAGCATGGTGGCACATGCCTTTAATCCCAGCACTTGGGAGGCAGAGGCAGGTGGATCTCTGTGAGTTCAAGGCCAGCCTGGTCTACAGATCAAGCTCCAGGCCAGCTGGGACTAAAAAAGGGAGACCCTGTCTCAAAAATCCAAAAAAAAAAAAGATAGAT
Organism: Rhizomys pruinosus; assembly: GCA_009823505.1. Taxonomy (NCBI): domain Eukaryota; kingdom Metazoa; phylum Chordata; class Mammalia; order Rodentia; family Spalacidae; genus Rhizomys; species Rhizomys pruinosus. The sequence goes on from VZQC01011114.1 coordinate 161,913, forward strand.
ACTACCTTAAAACGAAAGGAGGGAAAAAAATATTCCAAGCAAATGGCATTAAGGAAAAAACAGGGTTGCAATTCTAATATCAGACAAATTAGACTTCAAACTAAAACTCTTTCAAAAACATAAAGAGGATCACTTCATTCTGAGCAAATGAACAATTGATCAAGAATATATTACAATCATGAACATATACACACCAAACTCAAGTGCACTCAATTTCATAAAAACAGTACTATAAGACCTTAAGACATAGATTAACCCCAACACAGTAATAGTAGGGGATTTCAACACCCCATTATCTCCAGGAGATAGGTCAACTGGACAAAGAATAAATAAACAGCTGAATTAAATTGTGCCATACATCAAATGGACCTAACAGATGTCTACTGAATATTCCACTGAAGCATCAAAAAAATAAATATTCTATTCAGCAGCCCCATGGAACTTTCTCTCTAAAATTGATCACAAGCTGGGGCACAAAACAAACCTCAACAAATACAAAGGAAGAAGAAGAAGGAGGAGGTGGTGGTGGAGGAGGAGGAGGAGGAGGAGGAGGAGGAATTACAAATACTTATATGCATTCTATCATACCACAACACAATAAAGCTTAAAATCAACACCAAAAGGTCTAGTAACTAGATGAACTCAAGGAGAATAAATAATACAATAACACACTCCTGAATGATGAATGGGTCAAAGGAGAAATTAAGAAAGAAATAAAAGTATTCCTGTAACTAAATAAAAAGAATAATACAACACAACACCTCTGAGATACTTTAAACCCAGTCCTGAGAGGGAAGTTTATAGCTCCAAGTGCCTACACTAAAATCAGAAAGTCCACAAATAAATCACTTAACATTACAAGAATCTGGAAACAAAAGAACAAATGAAACCCACAGGGAATGAGAAGAAATAACAAAAACCAGAGCAGAAATTAATGAAATAGAAACAATACAAAGAATCAATGAATCAAAGAGCTGCTTCTTTGAAAAGATAAACTAGATAATCAGACACTTAGCCCAGCTAACCAAAAGAAAGAGCAACTCCAAATCAACAAAATCAGAGATGAAAGGGGAAACATCACAACAGACACCAAAAAGATCCAGATACAGGAATATTTTTAAACATATACTCTATTAAATTTGAAAACCTAAGAGAAATGGTTGAATATCTAAAATCATGGTAACTACCAAAGCTTAACCAGGGCCAGGGTTCACAGCAGAATTCTACCAGACATTTAAAGAATCAGGATGACTTAAATTACTGAAAAAAAGATAAAAACAGAGGGAGAGCTCTCAAACTTCTTCTATGGAGCCAACATCACCCTGGATGTTTCTCCATGTGGGAAAATTCATTTTATCTTCATTGAGCTGAGAATTCTTTTCTGATAATTCAACAAAATGAGTAGCCAAAAGTTCATTTTCACATAAGAAAACCTCTTCTTTTCTTTTCTTTTCTTTTCTTTTTTTGGTCTTAATTTGAAACAGGGTTTCCCTTTAGTCCCAGCTGGCCTGGAGCTCGCTGTGTAGATAAGGCTGGCCTTGAATTCACAGAGATCTGCCTTCCTCGGCCTCCCAAGTGCTGGGATTAAAGGTACCACCACACCAGGCCAGAAAACCATTTCTGAGATGATGATTTTCGAAAGGTTCACTTGCTAGAAATTCAGTAACTGAAATACTGTCTTTTTCTGTGATCCAAATCCTCTGAAGTTCATATTCAGTTTGCTCTCTAGACAACTGTTTAGATTGTTCTACTTTT
>VZQC01011114.1:164590-202864 GCA_009823505.1 Rhizomys pruinosus
CTGGTTTCTCTTCAGGTCCAGAGCCTGGCAGCAATCTATCTACACTCTGGTTTCTCTTCAGGTCCAGAGCCTGGCTGCAATCTATCTACACTCTGGTTTCTCTTCAGGTCCAGAGCCTGGCAGCAATCTGTCTACACTGTGGTTTCTCTTCAGGTCCAGAGCCTGGCTGCAATCTATCTACACTCTGGTTTCTCTTCAGGTCCAGAGCCTGGCAGCAATCTGTCTACACTGTGGTTTCTCTTCAGGTCCAGAGCCTGGCTGCAATCTATCTACACTCTGGTTTCTCTTCAGGTCCAGAGCCTGGCAGCAATCTGTCTACACTGTGGTTTCTCTTCAGGTCCAGAGCCTGACTGCAATCTATCTACACTCTGGTTTCTCTTCAGGTCTAGAGCCTGGCAACAATCTGTCTATACTGTGGTTTCTCTTCAGGTCCAGAGCCTGCTGCAATCTGTCTACAATGTGGTTTCTCTTCAGGTCCAGAGCCTGGCTGCAATCTACACTGTGGTTTCTCTTCAGGTCCAGATCCTGGCTGCAATCTATCTACACTGTGGTTTGTCTTCAGGTTCAAAGCCTGGCTGCAATCTGTCTATACTGTGGTTTCTCTTCATGTTCGGGAGCCTGGCTGCAATCTGTCTATACTCTGGTTTCTCTTCAGGTCATATGGATATTTTGCCTTTTACTAATTACAATTTTTTTTTCATTTTGAGACAGAATCTCTCTGTAGCTCCAGCTAGCCTGGAGCTTGCTATGCAGACCAGGCTGGCCTCAATCTCACAGAGATTTGCCTGCCTCTGCCTCCTAAATGCTAGGACTATGGGTATGTGCTGTCTCGGGCTATCTTTAGCCCCCTAATTAGTGATTACTTGCCCACCTCTTTGTCTGACCTAGCATCCCATGATGAAAAGACAAAAGCCTTTTGAAATCTATTAATTTGACAAAACCCTAGTTTCCATTAAGGCTAGAAATGCCTCAGACGGTATCCAAGGCCAGTAACTAAGGCTTTCTCCACTTGCTGTAACCTACCTACTTAATAGTTTCCATCAATGAATTTGAAAAGTGCTTCTTTGATTCATGACTTTCTTTGCTCTGTTACTATAAAAGCTTCACGAAACTGTTTCCATATTGGAACATGAAATTTTAGGTGACCTACACCTGTGTTCCTGGACTGTGGTGATTCATATTTGGCTGCAGAATAAATCACCTCTTATCCCCTTTGAAATGAGAGTTTGTATTTTTGCACTAACAATGGCCAGTTCCAGGACAGTTTTGACTAGACTACATCTAACTAGACTTTATCTAACGTATAAACCTTTTTATTCAGACAGGGTTTGCCAGGTGTGCTACAGATGCCTCTAATCCTAGTACTAGGGAAGCAGAGGAAGGTGGGTCTGTGAGTTTGAGGCCAGCCTGGTCTACACAGTGAGTTCCAAGCCAGCCAGGGCTATGAAGTAAGACCCTGTCTCAACAAACAAACAAAAAACCTAGAGGGTTTGATTCAGCAGTTCAGCTGGCCTGGAACTCACTATGTAGCCCAGGCTGGCCTAGAACTCAAGATCCTCCCTCAGTCTCCCAAGTGCTAGGATTGCTGGCATGTGTCACCATGCCCAATTGTGCTAACTTTTTCAAAAGCAAATTAAACCCAGTTTTTATCTCTCAAGTGAAAATAAAAGCCTGTCAATATTTAGTAGGAAGATTAACGTTTTTGTAGGGTTGTTGACACAATTTTAGATGTGCATGCCCTTTGTCCAAAAACTGCACCGTAGAAATCTGTCCTAGGAAACACTGACTGCTATATGCAAACAGGGAAAGAGAGACAAGACAAAGAGAAGGGAAGGGAGAGGGACAAAGAAAAGGAGGGAGGGAGAGAGGGGGGAGAGAGAGAGAGAGAGAGAGAGAGAGAGAGAGAGAGAGAGAGACACTCCGGTTTGGAAGTTGAACTGGGTCACAGTCAGTTGAAACAGTGCCAGGCCTCGAGCAAGGGAGAGTGCTAGGCGACTCCCAGCTTCACACAGGGTCATAAAGAATGCCTCGGGAATGCGGAAGTGAAGACTCTCCAAGCCACAGAAAGCCTGGAGATTACTACTCAGCGGGCTGGTTTGCTAGTGCAGCAGCTGCCGGCCAGGCTGGACTTCCCTGAGGTATGCTGTGTGCTGGTCACTCTTGCCACAGTCTCTTGGGTTGGCTCCCTGTCTGTGACCATCTGGGCCCTAGGATCCCATCAGCCTTTGGAACACAGCCCTGACATCTGGCAGCTGTCGCTGCTAGGACCCAGCTGTTGAGGGCTTCTCTTCACTCATTCCAGTCCTGGTTTTAGGTAGTTCATTTCTTTTGTCTGTTCCATGAATAGTGGACCTTCATAGGACCTGGTCCCATGGACCTTAGCTGAGGGTGACTCCTGTAAGTCATATGCTGTCCAGTCCATAGAGGGTGAGGCTGATTTCCCTCTTGCTATGGCCCTTGTGGAACTTTCTTATGTTCCTGAATTCCAGCCCAAGACGCAGCTTGTCTCCAAATGTACAGAGACAGGCCTCCTCTAAGGAAAGATCTGCTGGTACGAAGAAAAGTATGGCTCACCACCTCCCAGAAACAAAATGTCATAAAGTCACTTCAAGTTGCCCCATATATATGCATAGAAAGGATAAAGGGAGGAGTGAATGAGAGAGAGGAAGAGAAGAGAAGAGAAGAGAAGAGAAGAGAAGAGAAGAGAAGAGAAGAGAAGAGAAGAGAAGAGAAGAGAAGAGAAGAGAAGAGAAGAGAAGAGAAGAGAAGAGAAGAGAAGAGAAGAGAAGAGAAGAGAAGAGAAGAGAAGAGAAGAGAAGAGAAGAGAAGAGAAGAGAAGAGAAGAGAAGAGAAGAGAAGAGAAGAGAAGAGAAGAGAAGAGAAGAGAAGAGAAGAGAAGAGAAGAGAAGAGAAGAGAAGAGAAGAGAAGAGAAGAGAAGAGAAGAGAAGAGAAGAGAAGAGAAGAGAAGAGAAGAGAAGAGAAGAGAAGAGAAGAGAAGAGAAGAGAAGAGAAGAGAAGAGAAGAGAAGAGAAGAGAAGAGAAGAGAAGAGAAGAGAAGAGAAGAGAAGAGAAGAGAAGAGAAGAGAAGAGAAGAGAAGAGAAGAGAAGAGAAGAGAAGAGAAGAGAAGAGAAGAGAAGAGAAGAGAAGAGAAGAGAAGAGAAGAGAAGAGAAGAGAAGAGAAGAGAAGAGAAGAGAAGAGAAGAGAAGAGAAGAGAAGAGAAGAGAAGAGAAGAGAAGAGAAGAGAAGAGAAGAGAAGAGAAGAGAAGAGAAGAGAAGAGAAGAGAAGAGAAGAGAAGAGAAGAGAAGAGAAGAGAAGAGAAGAGAAGAGAAGAGAAGAGAAGAGAAGAGAAGAGAAGAGAAGAGAAGAGAAGAGAAGAGAAGAGAAGAGAAGAGAAGAGAAGAGAAGAGAAGAGAAGAGAAGAGAAGAGAAGAGAAGAGAAGAGAAGAGAAGAGAAGAGAAGAGAAGAGAAGAGAAGAGAAGAGAAGAGAAGAGAAGAGAAGAGAAGAGAAGAGAAGAGAAGAGAAGAGAAGAGAAGAGAAGAGAAGAGAAGAGAAGAGAAGAGAAGAGAAGAGAAGAGAAGAGAAGAGAAGAGAAGAGAAGAGAAGAGAAGAGAAGAGAAGAGAAGAGAAGAGAAGAGAAGAGAAGAGAAGAGAAGAGAAGAGAAGAGAAGAGAAGAGAAGAGAAGAGAAGAGAAGAGAAGAGAAGAGAAGAGAAGAGAAGAGAAGAGAAGAGAAGAGAAGAGAAGAGAAGAGAAGAGAAGAGAAGAGAAGAGAAGAGAAGAGAAGAGAAGAGAAGAGAAGAGAAGAGAAGAGAAGAGAAGAGAAGAGAAGAGAAGAGAAGAGAAGAGAAGAGAAGAGAAGAGAAGAGAAGAGAAGAGAAGAGAAGAGAAGAGAAGAGAAGAGAAGAGAAGAGAAGAGAAGAGAAGAGAAGAGAAGAGAAGAGAAGAGAAGAGAAGAGAAGAGAAGAGAAGAGAAGAGAAGAGAAGAGAAGAGAAGAGAAGAGAAGAGAAGAGAAGAGAAGAGAAGAGAAGAGAAGAGAAGAGAAGAGAAGAGAAGAGAAGAGAAGAGAAGAGAAGAGAAGAGAAGAGAAGAGAAGAGAAGAGAAGAGAAGAGAAGAGAAGAGAAGAGAAGAGAAGAGAAGAGAAGAGAAGAGAAGAGAAGAGAAGAGAAGAGAAGAGAAGAGAAGAGAAGAGAAGAGAAGAGAAGAGAAGAGAAGAGAAGAGAAGAGAAGAGAAGAGAAGAGAAGAGAAGAGAAGAGAAGAGAAGAGAAGAGAAGAGAAGAGAAGAGAAGAGAAGAGAAGAGAAGAGAAGAGAAGAGAAGAGAAGAGAAGAGAANTCTAATACTCTGGTTTCTCTTCAGGTCATATGGATTTTGTCTTTTTTTCTAACAGCCACCATGCCTTTCAGTTTGTTTGTTTGTCTTTTTGAGACAGAATCTCTCTGTAGCTCCAGGCTAGCCTGGAGCTTGCTAGCGACCAGGCTGGCCTCAATCTCCACATGCAGAGTGCTCTTGCCTCTGCCTCCTAATGCTAGGACTATGGTAGTGCTGTCTCCGGGCCTATCTTTGCCCCTAATAGTGATACTTCCCCACCTCTTTGTCTGACCTAGCATCCCATGATGAAAAGACAAAAGCCTTTTGAAATCTATTAATTTGACAAAACCCTAGTTTCCATTAAGGCTAGAAATGCCTCAGACGGTATCCAAGGCCAGTAACTAAGGCTTTCTCCACTTGCTGTAACCTTAACCGTACTTGATGTTTCCACCAATGTATGTGAAAAGTACATTGACTTATGACTTCTTTGCTCTGTTACTATAAAGCTACGAAACTGTTTTCCATAGCGAACATGAAATTTTTAGGTGACCTACACTGTGTTCCTGGACTGTGGTGATTCATATTTGGCTGCAGAATAAACCACCTATTCTCCCCTTTGAAAATAGAGTTTGTATTTTGGCACAACAATGGCCAGTCCAGGACCGTTTTGACTAAACTACATCTAACTAGACTTATCTAACGTATAAATCCTTTATTTCAGAACAGGTGTTTCCAGCGTGTGCCACAGATCCTCTGAATCCGATAGAAGCAGAGCGAGGTGGTCTGTGTGTTTGAGGCCACTGGTCTACACATGAGTCCTAAGCCAGCAGGGCGTTATGAAGACGACCCTTTCTGCAGGCAAACAAACAAAAAACCAGGGGTTGATTCGCAGTCAGCTGGCCGAAACGCACAGTAAGCCAGGCTTGGCCTACGAACTCGAAGATCCCCCAGTCTCCCAAGTGTAGATTGGCATGTGTCACCATGCCCAATTGTGCTAACTTTTTCAAAAGCAAATTAAACCCAGTTTTTATCTCTCAAGTGAAAATAAAAGCCTGTCAATATTTAGTAGGAAGATTAACGTTTTTGTAGGGTTGTTGACACAATTTTAGATGTGCATGCCCTTTGTCCAAAAACTGCACCGTAGAAATCTGTCCTAGGAAACACTGACTGCTATATGCAGACGGGAAGGAGACAGACAAAAGAGAAGGAAGGCAGAGGGACAGAAAGAAAAGAGGGAGGGACGAGAGGGGGAGAGAGAGAAGAGGAGAAGAGAGAGAGGCAGAGAAGAGAGGCAACTCCGTTTGGAAGTTGAACTGGGTCACAGTCAGTTGAAACAGTGCCAGGCCTCGAGCAAGGGAGAGTGCTAGGCGACTCCCAGCTTCACACAGGGTCATAAAGAATGCCTCGGGAATGCGGAAGTGAAGACTCTCCAAGCCACAGAAAGCCTGGAGATTACTACTCAGCGGGCTGGTTTGCTAGTGCAGCAGCTGCCGGCCAGGCTGGACTTCCCTGAGGTATGCTGTGTGCTGGTCACTCTTGCCACAGTCTCTTGGGTTGGCTCCCTGTCTGTGACCATCTGGGCCCTAGGATCCCATCAGCCTTTGGAACACAGCCCTGACATCTGGCAGCTGTCGCTGCTAGGACCCAGCTGTTGAGGGCTTCTCTTCACTCATTCCAGTCCTGGTTTTAGGTAGTTCATTTCTTTTGTCTGTTCCATGAATAGTGGACCTTCATAGGACCTGGTCCCATGGACCTTAGCTGAGGGTGACTCCTGTAAGTCATATGCTGTCCAGTCCATAGAGGGTGAGGCTGATTTCCCTCTTGCTATGGCCCTTGTGGAACTTTCTTATGTTCCTGAATTCCAGCCCAAGACGCAGCTTGTCTCCAAATGTACAGAGACAGGCCTCCTCTAAGGGAGAAGATCTGCCGGTATGAAGAAAAGTAGGCTCCCACCTCCCAGAAACAAAGGTCTATAAAGGCACTCAATGGCCCATATAACATAGATAAGGATAGGAGAGCTGAACCTAAGAGAAGAGAGGAGAAGATAAGAGAAGAAGAGATGAGAAGAGAAGAGAAGAGAAGAGAAAGAAGAAGCAGAAAGAGAAGGAAAGAGAAGAGAAAAAGAGAAGACGAAGAGAGAATAGAAATAATGGAAAGAGAAGCGGTAGACGGAGAGGAAGGAGAGGAAGAAGTGAGTGCGAGAGGGAGGAGAGGGAGGAGAGGAGAGAAGATGAGGAGAGAAGGAAGAGGAGAGAAGGAGAGGAGAGAAGGGAAGCAGGAGAGGAGAGAGAAGGAGAGGAGAGGAGATGGAGAGGAGAGGAGAGGAGAGGAGGAGCGAGGAAGAGAGGAGAGAAGGAGAGAGGAAGAGAAAAGAGGAGGAGAAATGAAGGAGAGGAGAGGAGAGGAGAGAGAGGAGAGCACATATTTGATTTATGATACTTTTTTTGGTTACTGGCTTGCTTTTTGAACAAAGGTGTCCCTAGGTAATCCTAGCTGGCCTGGTAGTCACTTTTTTGTTTGTGTGGTTGGTTTTGGTTTTACAGAACTCTATGTGCCTGGCTGCCTCCATGTACCAAGTGCTGGGGTTTGAGGCATGGCCCACCACACCTAGCTTTCAGGTGGGGACAACCCAGGGCTCCTACATGCTGGGAAGACTCTACTAAGAGTCTGCATCTCTCCTCCAGTCCTGGTCACGCAACTCTTTCTCTATCTTTCTCTTCTCTCTATCTTCTCTCTCTCTCTCCTCTCTCTCTCTAATGATATATATATATAATTAATATATACTATATATGTTGCTGTGTGTGTGTGTGTTGTGTGTGTGGTGTGTTTAGATTATATATCTAATCTTTCAAATACATGTGATTAAGATCCATGAAATGCCAGTCAGCCCCTGATATGGACAGCAACTGGCAGATTTTGTCCAGGAGACTTAACTTGTCTCCAGCTCTCAGAAGTTACCCACACCAACACTCCAAGTGTCAGCTCCGTCAGCATGACCTGGTGCGAGTAGAAAGCCTGGCCCTCCCAAGCCATCTCTTACCTGAATGCCCTGGTGGTCCAGAGAACTGAGGCCCTTTGTAAGCAAGCATTGACATCATAGTTTGACTTGTGTCTCACCAGATCCTGTTTCCTTCCTCTCTTTCAATGGGACCCAATCCAGGAACTCCCTGAATTAACATCGCTCCTGCTGGCACATGTCCACCAGTCTAGGGAAGCAGAGCAGTAAAGCTCCGTCTATGGTCTTAGGCCTAAGCCTGTAAAAAGCATTCCAGGCACAGGGTTTCACTGTTCTGGACATCAAAAAGGAAATATGTTGACGAAACATTGTGTCTCAAGAAAAAACACCCTTCCACCCCTTAAACCTGCGAAACCCAAGCGCGTGTTACCCTCTCTGCTAAGTAAAGCCAAGGTGGGCATAAGGAAGTCTGGACCAGTTCCCAGAGGACCAGTTCTGCGTATCCCTTCACAGAAAACAAACAGGACAGAACCACATTACAAATGACTGAGAAGAAATCACATTTGACAGTCAGACCATATTTGGGGAAAGACAGTTCTCTCTCACTCTTTCTCTCTGTGCGTGTGTGTGTGTGTGTGTGTGTGTGTGTGTGTGTGTGTGTGTGTGTAGATATGTGCATGTGAGTGCAGATGCCTTTGAAGGCCAGAAGATAACATCAGATCCCCTAGAGCTGGAGTTACAGGCCCTTGTGAGTGGCTTGCCCTAGGTGCTGGGAGTGGGACTTGGGTCCTCTTCAAAAACAGTAGGTACTCTTAACCTCTGAACCCTCTCTCCAGCCCTTTCTCTGATTTTTTGGATGAGGAGACTGATGTTCAGAGAAGTGAAGCGACTGTCCAGGCACCAGGGTTGGACAGGACACCAGCCCTCGAACCAGGACTCCTGATCTTTGTGCTACATTTCCATTAGAAAAGGAAGGGGATTGCGACTCTAACCAGGAAGTTGGCCAGCAGCAGACTTCAGCCTCTTTCTCAGAGACTGGAGCATCAGGTCAGGTTTCTGCCAGTGGTCTGGGTCCCTAGTAGCAGTGGCAACCTCTGAGAAAACTGTTGGGACCTAGCCAGAGAGGGTCCCTGCAGTAGCGGCAGCAAGATGTCACTCTTCTGCAGTGTTATAAAATGTTCGTCCCACTGCTTAAGGAGAATCTGCAGACCTTGATAACGTGCAGCCCAGAACTTGATTCAGAACACCAGCATTGACAATGGACCCATAAATCATTTTGACTGCCTGAGGAAATGCTATGTACTCACGGGCCAGCTGGAACTCTGCCCAAGCCTGGTCCCTGAGTGACTTTTGCAGAGCTGTGATAGTGTCAGACACTCTCCAACGCTAGTATCCACAGCCACCAAGCCAGAGGCCATACAGCCTGATAGCCTGCCCTACCTGCAGTACCTGGCCATTATCAAACCCTACATTACCTCTGCCAAAGATATTCACACCGCCCTTCTGGACTATTCCAACAAGGTCACTGGTGAGATGCCAGCATCCTTAAGTGGTCCTGGGGACAGCCTCTAAGGTCCTGGGCAGGGAGTGAGGAGGGGTGGGGGAGACAAGAAAAAGTAGTCTGGGACCAAAAGGGGGAGGAGTTCTTTACAGGAGTTGCAGTAAGGAAAATTTTTACTCTTGTCTATTATGAATTATCACTCCTCTCCAGGCAAACTAGAAATTGTCTTCATATGAAATTTGACTGAGAGAATAAAAGGCTGAGATAGTTATTATTAATTGTTCTGTGGCCCGAATTTGGAACCACCTAGGAAACAAACTTGTAGGTGGTCTGTGAAAGTGTCTGCAGATGAGGAAGACCCTCCCCTCCTTGAGTATGAGTGCATCATCCATGGTCTGCATCCTGTGTTGAATACAAAGGAGACTGGGAGCCAAGTGTAAGGCTGTAGCCACCTAAGTCGGGACTTCAGGAGACCAAGCGAGGCAGAAGTTCCGAGAAACAATTATCTGGAATGCATTCCTGCAACCTGAGAGACGCTGCTGCAACATCCTGCAGTCACACCTCCCAGGAGACCAGACCCAGGCCTCAGTCTCCTGAGATGCTCTTACTGATAGCAGCTACAGACCCACCTACGCCCATTCCCCAATCTCCCTGCCCCCCACTTCCTTGTAAACTCGCTTGCTTGTGTGCCTGGGTATAAAACTGATATTTGGGGGACATTCTAATGCTGGTCATCCTAATCCCGACACAGGCAGACCAGCCGCCATGCCTGAAATAAACCCTTCTTCCTCCTCATCAGAGTCCTGACATTTTCTCCCCTCAAAATGAACCAAACACTAAGCACCAGTATTCACCACTCCTGACCACGGAGGGCACCATGCAGCCGGCTGCCTGACACCCCTGCTTCCACCCTTCCCTTCATGCACTGCACCCTCAAACTGCAAGCCACAGTAAAGCCTTCCTAACTTCAGGTATTTTTGTCACAGAAACAAGTGAACAGAGAGGAGGTACAACTGTGGCTTCAAATCAAAAGGCACCGTCCTAAATGTCAGAGGAAGACCATCAATTCTAAAAGGAGCAAATTAACCATGAAGTGTTTCGGGTTTGTTTGTTTGTTTGTTTGTTTGTTTGAGGCACCGTCTCACCATGTAGCCCTCGCTATTCTGCCACTCACTATGTAGACCAGGCTGACTTGAAACTCACAGGAAGAAATTCACCTCTGACGTGTGTTAGGATTAAAGGCATGTGCCATCATGCCCTGACTGCACTTTGATGCAGAAAGGGGCTATTTCAGGGGAATTATGTAAACTAAATAGAAGCCAGATGAAGACTTGGGAAGATCACAGGAGCACGGAAACCTAAGAGTCCCACAGTACCTTGTTTGGAGGGATAGCTTTTCAAGCCAGGCCAGAGGGGCCAGCACTGAACAGGACATGCCTCCCCATGCAGCACCCCTTCCCTGCTCTGTACCCTGGAAACAAAGAGAGACTGCACCTCAATACCCAGAGCTCTGTAGGTGTGGCACCAAACTGGTATGCTTGGAGTTGGAAAGATGCAGGGTTATACCTGAGACTTCCAGACTCCGGCCTCTCCTCCCCAAGGGTCCCAGGTAGTAGGGACTGTGCTTTCTGGCTCATTTTCCTATCCTCTGAGCCTAGCTCTAGAAATTAGCTCAGGAATTCCCACGCCTGCAGCTATGACTCATCCGTTAGGCATCAGCAGCTGCACAGGACAGCTGAGAGATATTCTGCTGTAGCAAATAGCTCACATTTTCTTGACATCTGTGTGTGTGCAGGTCTGGACATAGTAGCCATAAAGTGAAACGGATTCCTGACATTGGCCACAAGATGGAATGCTAAGATTGCAAGGTTTCAGTTTATTAAATCATTCACTAAAGCTGGGTGACACCCATAATAGGCTCATACCAAATTATACCAGTACTCAGGAACTTGAAGCAGGAGGACCGCCTTGAATTCAAGGCAGACCTGGGCTACATAGTGAGTTCTAAGTCAGCCTGAAATTTCAGAATGAAACTTTGCCTTAGACAAAATTAATTATAACTAATTAAATTAAAGTTATTAATTTACAACTACAAAAGGCTAATCAAATATTTAAATTTTGAATTATTTACTATTTATTTATGAGGCACATGTGGAGGGCAGAGGGCAGACTTGGAGAACTGGTTTTCCCCTTCCACCATGCAGACCCAGGCACTGGAATCTGGTTCTCAGGCTCAGCAGCACTGGGGTCTCTCTCTGACCTCATTTTTTTTAATAATTTTGATCGGCGCCTTCACATTAATGACTGTATTGTGCTCTACAATCCTAGATAATGTTAATATTTTTAAGAAAGAGAATGACGGGGCTGGAGAGAGATGGCCTAGCAGTTAAGAGCACTGACTGCTCTTGCAGAGGACCTGGGTTTGATCCCCAGCACCCACATGGCAGCTGAGAACCGTCTTTAACTCCAGTTCCAGGGGAATCTGATGCCCTCTTCTGACCTCCGTGGCATTGCATGACATGGGTACACAAACCTATATGCAGACAGTACATTCATACACATAAAAATAAATAAATAAATAAATATCAAAAAACATGCATACAGATAAAATAAGAATAAAGTTTTTTAAAAAAAGATTACATCATGAAATTTGCAGGTAAATGGATGGTACTAGATGATATTATGTTAAGTGAAGTAACATAGTCCCAGAAAAACAAAAGATGAATGGTATCCCTCATCTGTGAATGCTAGCACCAAGTACCTAGTTGTAAGGCAAACTGAGCAATGTTAATGTTATATTCCTCATGATCTGAAAGCAATTGTGCTCTTATAATGTGAATCCCTTAACAGGTTCTAGAATTAACCTACCACTTACTTTCAGACTTTGGAATCTTGGTATATGGGTGGAGGGTATGTGTGGTGGTTTGAATGAGTGTCCCCCATAGGCTTTAAGTATTCAGACATCTTGTCTCCAGTTGGTGGCACTGTTCTTGGAGGTCTTAGAAGGTGTGCCATGCTGGAGGAAGTACGTTATTGGGGGCAGGCTTAGTGAGTTTAACAAGCCTTGCGGTCTCCAGTCTCTCTCTCTCTCTCTCTCTCTCTCTCTCTCTCTCGTTTCCTGTGCTTATTGCGAGATGTGACCCTCGGCTTGCTGCTCCAGCCCCGACCACCATGCTTCCCACCACAATGGACTCTGATTCCCTGGAACTGTCAATCGTAAGTTCAAATAAACTCTTCCTTTTATAAGTTCCCTTGCTCATGGTGTTTTTATCACAGCAACAGAAAAAGTGACTAATACAGTATGTATGCATATTTTAGAGTATTATAAAATTAAAAGGGAAAATGTGAATCCTAAAATATGATTTGGAAATAACATAGTTTGTTTTCAGACAACATAATTTTAGTATAGGTGAGACATATATATATATGCACACATATGCATATGTTGAAGCAATACAAGTTGGAGGGAACAACAACAACAAAAGAACTAGGACAAAGAACAGACTGAAACAGTGAAGTTCTCCCCAAAACAATAAACTTCTGCTTTGAAAAAACTTTGGAAAGACTCAGAAAAGATAAGACATGTATGGCAGAATGCATGAACTCAGGTGGGGTGGGAGGGCATGGAAAGGAGAATGAGTCTAAATTGGACTGAGAAATGATATATGAAAAAGTTTAATAACGATAAAAATATTAAAAACTTAATACAGGAAGCCTAGAGAGATGGCTCGGCAGTTAAGAACACTGACTATTCTTGCAGAAAACCCAGGTTTGATTCCGAGAACCCACATGGTGGCCAAAAGCCATCCATAACTCCAGTTCCAAGGGATCTGACAGCCTCTTCTATCCTCCACAGACACTGCACAGCACAGGTCCACTCACACGCACAGCGACATAGCACTCACATGCATAAAATGTTAAAAAATAAATAAATGACTTTTATAATTCTGAAAAATAATTGAATTGTGTATAGTGACTAAATTTTATAATATGTAAGTTAAACATTAAAAGTAAATAAGTAATAGCACATGCTGTATAATCTTAGCACTCAGTAGACCAAGGTGGAGGATTCCAAGTTCAAAGACAACCTGGTCTACATAGAAAGGTCTTGTCTCAAATACATAAATACCCGAGTATGACAACAAACATCTAAAATCCCAGCACCCAGGAGGTCACAAGCTTGAGGCCAGCCTGGTCTACATAGCAAGTCCCAGGGCAGCAAGGGATATATAGTGAAACCTAGTCAGTAATAACAATAATAGTACTAATCAATTCATTGTAAGTGCTTAGAGGATCACACAGTAATTGTGTATACAGTAGCTATCAGTATCTGTGTGTGCATTATTTACAAGGACATGATCCATTATCCAAGATATCTGAAGAGGAAAGAGGAACTGCAGACACTGTAGAAATTTGCTGTTATTTGTGAAAGAGATAAAAGAGCTGGCCTAGTGACATACACATAGAATCCTGCCACTCAGGAAGAAGGGGCAAAAGAATCACAAGTTTGAGGCCAGTCTGGGTTACATAGTGAATGAGACCTTCTCTCAAAAAGTTAAAAAGTAGGTTCGGTGAGATGGCTTATCAGGTAAAGACACTTGTCAAGCAGTCCTGCCAACCCTAACTCTATCCTCAGAACCCATGTAAAGGTGGAAAGAGAGAACTGGTTCCACGAAGCGGTATTATGACCTCCACATGTCTGTCATGGCATACAAACTGACATATACCATGCACGTGTATACACACACACACACACACACACACACACACATACGGACACACATACAGAAGTCAGGATCAGGTGTGGTGGCTCACACCTTTAATCCCAGCACTCCAGAGGCAGAGGCAGGTGGATCTTTGTGAGTTCAAAGCCAGCCTGGTCTACAGAGTGAGTTCCAGACAGCTGGTGCTACAGGGAGACCCCGACTCGAAAAAGACCAAAAAAAAAAAAAAAGTATCTCTGAAAATGTGCCCAAGAAGCTAAGTGGTAGCTTCGAGGGAGGGAAGCAGGGCTGGAGCTCGGAGATGGGCAGGAGACTTTTTATCATAACTCTGGCTTTATAACAAATCAGCCCCCTCCCCCCCCCCCAGAAAAACTGAATGTTAAAGACTGGGGGGATGTTTCAGTGGGTAAAGAACACTTGCTCTATAGCATGAAGGTAGGATTTCAAATGCCTAGCCCAGGTAAAAACCATGCATTGCTGCATGTTCTTATAAAAACTCCTACACTGGGAAGCAGAGACAGGAAGATCCTGAGAACTCACTGGCCAGCCACCCTCACCAAAAGAACCAGATTGTTGTTCAGTGACAGACCCTGTCTTGGTACAATAAGGGACAGAGCAATAGAGGAAGTTGTCCTGATCTGGTCTCCACATGTGCACACAAAGGTACACAGATCTGCACACTTATGTGTATGCAACACACAAACACAGACCACACACTACACACACCACACACACTCCATCCCACCCCCGAAAAAAACCTTAGTGGCTTAAAACAACTGCAATCCTTTGTGACATCTCAAAGCTTCTGAGAGCTGGGAGACAGAACCTACCAGAGATAGCTTATCCGGCTCCGTGATGTCCCTGCTCTTCATTCCCATTTCACTCCCTTAGATCTTGGGCTGGGTATGATCCATGAGGCAAGAACCCCAGCTTGTCCCCTCTGTATCACCACAGAGCACACTCAGAAAGACCTTGGCGGAGGAAACAAAGAAATAAGACTGCTCCTCATCTTCTCCACACTCCCTCTGTTCATCAATCTCTGGTCCCATGCTCTCCCTCCCCCTTCTCTAAGGCCATGGCCCATGGAGATTATCATGCCCAGAACAAAGCCTCTTCTGTTCTTAAG
The DNA here is from genome assembly GCA_009823505.1 of Rhizomys pruinosus. Taxonomy (NCBI): domain Eukaryota; kingdom Metazoa; phylum Chordata; class Mammalia; order Rodentia; family Spalacidae; genus Rhizomys; species Rhizomys pruinosus. The sequence goes on from VZQC01011114.1 coordinate 179,213, forward strand.
TAGACACATCTTGAGTTTTCAAAGAAGTGTATCAACTTAGAGCCTGGGACAGAAAATAGAGGAGCAAACTGTCCTTCGTCAGCACCTTTCACGGCAGACAGTATCCCACGGCTCGGGCCTGAATCCAGACATGCACAAAGAAGGGAAGGCAGGGCTTTGTGTATCTCAGGCTGGCCTCAAACTTGTGCTTATGTTCCTGTCTCCCCCAAGTGCAGGAATAACAGGGCTATACCACCACACCCGTTTGCTTGTTTGTTTGTCTCTGTTTGTGTGAGACAGGACCTCCCTATATCCCTGGTTAGCCTGGAAGTCTATACCTCAACCAGGCTAGCCTGGAAATTATGCTGTTTCTCTTGCCTTCTCTGCCCAAGTTCTAGGATTATAGTCATACACCACCATATCAGCTCTAAAGGATGGCTTCTGATGGTAGACACCAAGCTACTGTTAGAAACAACAGTGCTGGGCTGGAGAGATGGCTCAGTGGTTAAGAGCACTGGCTGCTCTTCCAGAGGACCCAAGTTCAATTCCCAGCACTCACATATCGGCTAAAAACCATCCCTAACTCCAGTTCCAGGGGATCCAATGTCCTCTTCTGATCCTCACAGGCATTGCACAACACAGGTGCACTTACATGCAGGTGAAACACTCATACACAGAAAATAAAAATAAATGACTGAAAGATCTACTACAGCCAATTTGTGGGTAATAAAAATCACATAAGTTACAATGAGCATTTTTAATGAAATAAAATGGAGAGGAACAGTTCAAAACCACTAACCACTAGGGAAATGCAAATTATTATTTTTTTATTTTATTTTATCCCCTTGGCCTTATAAAATGGAAAACGCGATCCAGGAAGTCGCATCTATCACTCTGCTTCCTGATTGAGGGTGTGATGTGATCAGCTGCTTCAAGTTCCTGTTGCCTTAATCCCCCCTGTTAATGGACTAAATCTTTGAACTGTGATCTGGAATAAACCCTTTGTCTCTTGAGTTGCCTTTGTCAAGGTGTTTTATACACCAACAGAAAAGAAGAAATACACACTGCTTCTTCTCATTTGTATAACCGTCTTGAAGTGACAACATTCTGGAGATGGAGAACAAATGAATGGTTGCTAGGGGTTATTGCTAGTATACTTTGAACACTCAAGGGATGACATGGAAGATTCCCATGGAGGTGATGGAGTAGACTTGCCACTGGACTGTAGTGGTGGGTAAACAACTCTAAATGCATGATAAGGTCTCATAGATGAGTGCATGTGAAAACAGGTAGAATCTGGGAGAAAGTCTGTAATAGATCACAGCAGTTAACTTCTTGATTTTGATACCATGTTACCATTTCGTAATTAAGGAGAACTGGAAGAAAGGTAAAAGGGATCTCTATATATTGTCTTTGCAAATTCCTGTAAATCAATAATTGTGTCAAAATAAAAAGCCATAAAAATGAAAAAGGAGAGGCTGGAGAGATGGCTCATCAGTTAAGAGCACTGACTGTTCTTGATGAAGACCCAGGTTTGAATCCCAGGACCCACATGGCAGCTAACAACCATCCATAATTCCAGTTCCAGGGTATCCGACACCACCTTTGTCCTCCTTGGGTACTGAACAACATGGGTGAACTTATGTACATACATGCATAACATTCATACACATAAAATAAGAATATTTTGATGAAAAAGGAGCCAGACATAGTAACGCATATCTTTAATCCCAGCACTTGGGAGGCAGAGGCAGGTGGATCTCTGTGAGATTGAGCCAGCATGATCTACACAGTGACCATGCCAGCTGAGGCTTCAGGGAGACCCTGTCTCAAAAAGTTGAATGAAAGAAAGAAAGAAAGAAAGAAAGAAAGAAAGAAAGAAAGAGAAAAACAGTAAAGGAAAAGGAATAAAAGGGGGCGAAGAGTCTCACAATAAGGGTAAGTGTTGTTCTGACAGCTTTGTTGAATTTGTATGCTCATATGAGGGCTAAATCACAGTTTTTCTTAGGGGTGAGGTCAAAAACAAATTGATAACTACTGTTCTACAACAAGTCTGGTTGGCTCCCAGGCTATAGGGGCACCTAGCAGTGTGAAGACATGTGGCCTGTTTTCTTAAGACCTCACTATATACTAGTGTATTAGTCACTTTTCTGTTGCTGTGATAAAACACCATGACCAAAGGAACTTATAAAAGGAAGAGTTTATTTGAGCTTACGATTGATGGTTCCAGGGAATTAAAGTCCATTGTGGCGGTAGGCATGGCGGCTGGAGCAGCAAGCCGAGGGTCACATCTCCCAATGAGGACAGGAAGCCAAGAGAGAGTGACTGGAGACCACAAGGCTTGTTAAACTCACTAAGCCTGCCCCCAGTGACATACTTCCTCTAGCATGGCCATACCTTCTAAGACCTCCAAAAACAGTGCCACCAACTGGAGATAAAATGTCTGAATACTTACAGCCTATGGGGGACACTCATTCAAACCACCACAACTAGTCAATGATATTACTATGGCAAGTTTTATGTCTTTCCTTCCACTAATTAACACAGTCTTCCTTATTTTTCTTCATTGACATTGTGAGAAACAAAGATCCTCACTTATAAGAGCACTGGAGACTCAGAGCAGCAAAAGCAAGGCAGTTTCTTTTACAACTTTGTAAGGTCAGGAGTCACCCTAGGATGTCAAGTGTGCTGGATAACATTAGTGTCAAGTTGACACACCTGGGCTGTGGGAGCTTCAACTGTGGAATTTCCTCCATTGTACTGGACTATGGTCATGTCTGTAGGGTATTTTCTTGATTGTTGAGTTCTGTGGGAGAATCCAGCCCACCCCTGGGCAGGTTGTTCTGTATGGTATAAGAAAGCAGGCTGAGCATGGGCCAGGGTAGCAAGCCAGTAAGCAGTGTTCCTCTGTGGCCTGTGCTTCAGCTCCTGCCTCCAGGTTCCTGCCCTAAGTTCCTACCTTGGGCTCCCTAAGTGATGAACTATGGACCTGGGACATGTAAGATGAATAAACCCTTTCCTCCCCAAGTTGGTGTTGGTCAAGAGTGTTTCATCATGGCAATGGAGAAGCAAACTAGAATAGGAGATATGCTGACAGATTACAGAAAACAGTTTTTAAACCCTAACACAGCTGGCCCCTTCCTCCCTGTGCTCTTTGGCTGAGTAATCTGGAGGGCACAAGCTCAGTGTCATCCAGTCTTATCTCCCCTCTGCTGCTTACCTGTGACTTTTTCTCAACGAAAACCATATGTGCAGGGCTGGAGAGATGGCCTATGGGTTAAAAGCGCTGACTGCTCTTGCAGAGGACCGGGGTTCGATTCCCAGCACCCACATGGCGGCTGAGAACCATCTTTGACTCCAGTTCCAGGGGAATCCGACACCCTCTTCTGACCTCCAGGCATTGCACGACACGGGTGCACAAACCTACATGCAGACAATACATTCATACACATAAATAAATAAATAAAATTTAAAAAAAAACATATGTGGCTTCGTCTCTAGGCTTTACATCATGTTTATTTTCAAGTTCATCGGGTACATGACTTCATCTTTGGGTCATTACGAAAGCCTGGGTGTTAGTAATTTTCTGCTCTAAACTTTGGTTGGGTGCTGGACTGGCAGGTTCTAGCAGGGCTTTATGTTTTCTGTTATGTATATCGAGACCTAATCTAGCTCATGACACCTTTGAAAATGAACCATTAGATTTTATTTCTTACAATATGGTACCCCTATCTTTTCTGCCACAATCTTTTCTACATTTTCAGTTTTTGCTTTGTTGTTTTGTTTGCAAAACAACAAAGCAAAAACTGAAACACTGGGGGTTGAACTGCTCCTTCCGGGCTCTTGCACTGAGCTACATCTGCAGTCTTCCTTTTCTTTATTGTGATAAAATATACATACCACAAAAAAGTTCCCATTTTAACTTTCTTTCTTTCTTTCTTCCCTTTTTGTGTTTTTTTGAGACAGGGTCTCTTGTAGCTCCAGCTAGCCTGGAACTCATTATGTAGACCAGGCTGGCCTTGAACTCACAGAGATCTGCCTGCTTCTGCCTTCCCAGTGTTGAGATTAAAGGCGTGCACCACCACACCCGGCCCCATTTTAAGCATTTTTTTAACTCCGTTCACACTGCTGGACACCCATCACAATTTCCTATGGACAGAACTCACATATCATCTCATTCTAAAATTCTGTACCACAAAATAAGGACACCCTCTATTAGTTTTCTCTAACTGACAAAAGAAACTTAAAGAAGGAAGGACTTTCTTGGCTCTCAGTTTAAGGTACAACCTTCATGTCTGGACTGCATGGCTGCACGAACACAAGGCAGCTGGTCCCACATGTCCACGGTCAGGAATCAGAGCAGCGAATGCTAGCGCTCAGTTTTCTCTCTCTCTCTCTCTCTCTCTCTCTCTCTCTCTCTCTCTCTCTCTCTTCCCCCCCCACCATTTTTTTACTCATCCCAGGACCCCAGCCCATACGATGAGATGATGCCATTCACCTTCACAGTGGGTCTTCCTTCTTCCTCTAGACGTCTCTGCAAACACCCTCATGAACGCATCTGGAATCTCCCAAGTGTGTTTCCTAGGTGATTCTGCATCCATTCAAGTCAACAGTGAAGAATAATCACATCCCTTTGCCTGGGGTGTGGCTCGGGGTAGTGTACTTGCTTTGACACAAGGCTCTGGGTTTCAGTCACAGCATAAATAAGTAAATAAGCAACTACTCTCCTTTCTCCCTTCTCCTGGATGCTGTCCTAATTTCCGTTTCTCCACATTTTCCCTATTTCTGAGAGTTAATTTGCCTATTGGTGAGTACTAAATTACTCAAACCTTAGCAGTGTAAACTAACAAAATTGGTTTATTGTCTCGGCTTAGCAAATCCATTGTACAAGTCAGACTGCACTACAAGAGAGCAGCTGGCCACCAGAGTGAGGGAGTACTCAGGCCTGATTACTGTTTGGGGCTTTCTTTTATGGGGTTCGAGAGAAGGAGAAGTTTGGATATTAAGGGGCATAGTTAGGTGATTCTGTTTTAATTGGTAGGTTATGTCATATAACCATTTTTATACTGCACATTCCCTTCCCATAATGCATTTGATTTTAATTCTATCCACACCCAATTATGCATAAGCATAAGAAGGTAAATAGGGGATTTCCCCTAAAATTTCACTTGAGAACATAATTTTATTGCATATGTACCCAAAATTAGTTTAGACCAGATCAGCCTTTCCATCCTTCTATCCAGACATAAGAGAGTCAAAATGAATACAATCTGTTTGATGGATGTCAAGGGGAGGATAAATTTATCCCATTATTCAGAGAAGGGTGTACATGTATAGAGACGGAGGTGGTAGTCTGAGGTGGCTGGGTGCATTATTCAGAGGTGTGTGTGTGTGTGTGCATGTGTGTGCGCGAGCTCACGTGCCTGACTGCATGCACACATGGTTGTATGTGCAGGGAAAGGAACTAAGCTAGAGTCCATTATTAGAAGGGAGGTGTGCACATAGCTAAAGCCATGTGGTGTCCCAATTGCTGTTCCCTATGCTTGCCTGCCTGGCTCCCAGTGCAATAGAGGAGGGAAATTACAGGTCAGGACATACTGAAGGTCACCTTCAGGTTGGCTCCCTCAGAGCCCAAAAAAAAATATTCGTGTACTGTAATCAGAACACCCGCTTAAAGAGAGGAAGTGAAAACCAACATTGGTTTTCATGCTGGGAGAATGCTGGGCAATGGTGGCAATAAAGAGAACTGACTGCCAAAAGCAGTGTCACCAAGAAAATACAAGCCCAGTGCTGATGGATATCATCCATTCTGACTAAAGGTTTTTGTAGCTAGGTGACAGGGCACACTCCTATAATTCCAGCACTTAGGAAGTGGAGGCAGAAGAATCAGCAGTTCAAGCCCAGTCTCCATTGGCAACAGAAATGATTAAGAAGAGTGGCCTAGCCCTCGGGAGGCAGAGGCAGAGGCAGGCGGATCTCTGTGAGTTCAAGGCCAGCCTGGTCTACAGAGTGAGTTCCAGGCCAGCTGAGGCAACAGGGAAACCCTGTCTCAAAAAGACCAAAAAAGGGCTGGAGAGATGGCCTAGTGGTTAAGAGCGCCGACTGCTCTTACAGAGGACCTGGGTTCGATCCCCAGCACCCACATGTCGGCCGAGAACCATCTGAAAACTCCAATTCCAGGAGAACTCCAGTTCCAGGGGAATCCAAGACCCTCTTCTGACCTCCGCGGCATTGCACGACACAGGTGCACAAACCTGCATGCAGACTGATACACGTACAGAAATAAATTTAAAAAAAGTTTATTACTCGGATTTTTATGATATGTGTTTTACGAAAAAAGACCCAAAAAAAAAAAAAAAAAAAAAAGAATGGGCTCTGGAGAGATGGCTCAGTGGTTATAGTGCTTGCTGCCCTTCCAGAGAGCCCAAGCTTGGTTCCCAATACCCACACAGGGCAGGTTACAACTGCCTTTAACTCCATCTACAGGAGATTTGATGCCTCTCTAGCCTCCACAGGCATCTGCACTCACAAATGTACAGACCCACACATAGACAGACACATATAAGTAAAAATAAATATTTTTTAAAAAAATCAGTTTCAGGGCTGGAGAGATGGCTCAGCAGTTAAAAGCACTGCCTACTCTTGCAGAGGACCTAAAGTGATTCCCAGCACCCACATGGCAGCTAACAACTGTCTACTGTCTATGACTCTAGTTCCAAGGGATCTGACACCCTCTTCTGGTCTTTTGACCCGTGTGCATCTACATACACGCAAGCAATACACTCATTCACATTTTAAAAAATCAGTGTAAAGCCCTCAATACTGGCTCTGTAATTCAGTAAGTTCTGCATGACGCCCAGTACAGTCTTCATTGCTAGTCTAGCAGAAGTGCAAAGTGAAGCAGTGACATTCCCATTCATACTGTGGCTGGTAGACGCTTGGGTAAATGAGAAACCACAAGCTTTCTTTGGGCGTTAATCCACATGTGCACCTTGCATAATTGAACTTCAAGAGGCCACTTTACTTCACAATTTTTAAAAATATTTTATTATTTTTTGCATAAATTTTATTGAATTCTTGTGTATTTCATACTTAGCATCTCAGTCTTAATCACCGTTATACCACCTTCTCCACTGGCAGACTCCCACAGTCACCCCCACACCAATTCCCACATTATGTCACCTGTGTTATGGCCTATTGCACCAAATTAATCTCCTCTGCTGTTCCTCAGTGCAAGTTCCTCCACCGAGCTCTTGTCATTATTATGTATTATTATTTTGTATCTATGAGTGTACTGCCTGCATGTATGTAAGTGCACCCATGTCCTGCAGTGGCCTCTGAGAACAGAAGAGGGAGTTGGATCCCTTGGAACTGGAGTTACAGATGATTGTTAGCTGCTATGTGGGTGCTAGGAACTGAACCCCAGGTCCTCTGCAAGAGCAGCCAGTGCTCTGAGCTGCTGAACCATCTCTCCAGTCCCTTCACAATTTTATGTCTGGCAAGAACTTAAACTCCACAGGCTGCAAAAAATAAAGGGCATTTTCATGATCCAGAAATCACAGTGCCTCTGTTTCTTTTCCTGTTGCTAGGATAAAATCTTCTGATGAAAGCAAATTAAGAGAGAAGAGGTTTATTCAGACTCACAGTTCAAGTGTACAGCCCATCAGGGCAGGGAAATCAGGGCTATAGAAGTTTTGGGGAGCTGGTCACTTTGCACCCACAGTCAGGGAGCTGAAAGCACAAAGTCCTCTCCAGTACTTTGTCTGGTCATCCAGTCCAGGATCCCAGCAGAGAATGGCGCAATCCACAGGGGCAGGTCTTCCCACCTTAGTTAATATAATCATGATAATCCCCCACATGCTTGCCCCAGGCCCAACTCCCAGGTGCTCCAGATTCTGCCAAACTGATGACTAATTCTAACCATTACACACAGGCTGTGTCCTGATCTCTTTGTTCCCCGTGTCTCTCTTGTATAAAATCACACAGGACAGCTGGGGCTACAGGGAGACCCTGTCTCAAAAAGACCAAAAATAAATAAATAATAAAAAAAATCACACAGTTCCTTTCAGGGTGGCAAAACTAATACCCCAAAGGAGATTTTTGCAAATGCAACAACAGCAATAGAAGGCCCAGGAAGGAAGATGTTTCATTTCCTTGTGAGCCTATTCTAGGCCGTGTATAAATCATCTCTGCAATGGTCCAAACAGGTGTTTGCGTCTCACCGAGGGCCTCCAATAACAGAACGCATTGCCTCTCCCACAATAACTTACACTATTCTGGCTGGGAAATTTAAACACTTATTCAAAAGAACTCTGAGCACTTACCATGTGAGACATTGCATTAGCACTGAGCAGAGTATAGAGGAGAAATGAGGTCTCTCATTTTCTGTTGTGGCATATCAAAGCAAAAATGAAAATATGGTATGTTTGGTTATGCACTGGTTAGAAGTGGAGTCTATAAACAAAAAATGCAACACAGTAAAGGGATGGAGAGCAACACAAGCATTGATACTTATAAGGGTAGCCAAGGTTCTCTGAGGAAAGAGACATGTAAGCAGTTTTCTGCATGAAGGTAGAGCAAGATCAAAGCCCTGAAGCCAGAGTAAATGACTTCCTATAGCTGGTCAGTCTCAGGGCTGAGAACGTAGCTCAGTTGACAGAGTACTTATTTAGCGTGTGGGAGAGCCTGGGTTCAATCCCCAGCACCACATAAACCATGGGTGGTGGCATGCCTCTAATCCCAGCAGCACTTGCTGTCAGGAGAATCAGAAGGTCACAGTCAGCCTCAGCTGTGCAAATTTGAGGCCAGTCTGGGCTTCACAGCTGTCCCTCAGTTCTACCAACTGAGCTATTTACAGAGCTGCATCCTTTGTGTGTGCTCAGCATTCTGTCTACACCTTCATTCCAGGCTCTGATAAAAGTGTCCTATTGAGAATGAGGATGTAGATGGGTCTGTAGAGTGCTTGCCTACCATGCATGAAGCCCTGGGTCTGCTCCCCAACGCCACGGAAGGGCTATAGTGGTTTCTGCTATGTTCCCAGCACTATGGGGGATTGGAATTCCAAGGTCTTCCTCAGCTACATAGCAAGTTTGAGGCTAGCTTGGGGTACAAGAGACCTTGTCTCAAAATAAATAAGTAAAATAAAATAATCAGTCCAGACAAGTCTGAGGGATGAACCTCAGGCAAATCTCTGAAGTCTCCTCCCATCCCCTCATCCCCACCAGGCTAGTCATAGAGCTCTGGGTGGGTCCTCTTATTAGTTCTCCAATTTCCCCAGCACCCTTCTCAACAAAGAAATTGGAGATGTAATTAAAGATGAGTATTCCATTTTCCCTAAACCATCTGTGAGAAGTATTCAGTCAGTTCCAAGCAGCAGGCTAAATGCTGTCACAGATGAGTGGCACATGGCACAGTATGCGAGCGCAAAGCTCTAGTGAGTCATTCATCTCCATGTGTGTCTCCAGAGCTCATGTTCCTCCTCAGCACCCAGAGCACTGTACATGTCCCAGACATACTCAGTAAACATCTAGTTAGGTGTGCTTGTGAACATCGGAGAAGATACCCAGGAAAAGTTTCCAAATGGCACTTGGGGACCACAGCACCTGCCCCATGGCTGCTTGCTGCTACTTGCTGCTATGGAACACAACAGTCAGAAACTTGGTAACTTCAAACAACCTCAGTGTCTGTCTTGCTCTTGAGTTTACAATCTGGCCAGGGACACCTAGTCTCCACTCTGCTCCGTGGAATGCAGACATGTGGCCTGTCCTTATAGATCCCTGACTTCCTCCAGCCTAGAGGCGCGTCCCCTACAGTAGCTTACACCCATGTGCTCTTTTATGGCCTGGCTCATTTCTACCACGTTTACTAGAAGAAAGTCACTACGGGCAATCTGTAGCTAAGAAATGGTAAGAGAATTGTCCAAGAACATACAGGTATTTTGAAGTTATGACCTCTTGGGTTGAATGTGGCCTCTAGATTTGACCATTCTTTTTGTTTGTTTATTTTGTTTTTGAGACAGGGTCTCATATAACCCAAGCTTGCCTCCAACCCACAATGTGGCTAAGGATGGCCTTGAACTCCTAATCCTGCCTCTACCTCCCCAGTGCTGGGATGGGCATGTGCCATCTCGCCCAGTTTATTTGGTGCTAGAGATCAAACCCAGAGCCTGTGTACGCTAGGCAAGAATTCTCCCAACTCAGTTACATTTCTTTTTTTTTTTTTTTTTTTTTTTGGTCTTTTCGAGACAGGGTCTCCCTGTAGCCCCAGCTGTCCTGGAACTCACCTTGTAGACCAGGCTGGCCTTGAACTCACAAAGATCCTCCTGTCTCTGCCTCCCAAGTGCTAGGATTAAAGGCGTGCGCCACCACACCCGGCTCAGTTACATTCCTAACCTGACTATTGTTTTTAAGCACAAATGCCAACAAGAGATGAGCCACTGAGCTGAACTTAGCAAGAGCAAGGAATGACAGCAAGTTGACTTAAGGAGTCTCTGTTCAGAACCTGCATGCTTGCTCTCAAACGTGTGTCTTTATGGCCATCCCAGAAGAATCAGATTCCTTTCCTAAATAAAGAGAAGTTGGAATTGGAGTTTGCCAAGACCCCAAACTGGGACATCTGAATAGCCCCGGGCTCAGTTCAAGGGGAGGCCCCAGGGGGCAATAAACGTGAAGTAAGGGTTGGCATGTCATCTACTAAGAATAACAATGTGCCAGTAGAATCCCCCAGAGTCACTTATCTCTGGATGTCTGGGTATTCTCATGTTCACAATTAGCAGATCTTCCAACAGTTCATGACAGAGACTGTTTCATTTTTTTTTTTTTTTTTGTCTTTTTGAGACAGGGTCTCCCTGTGGCCCCAGCTGTCCTGGAACTCCAGAGACTGTTTCAATCTACCCACCCAGGGCACAGCTTTCTTTATCTCCAGGACAGAGCTAGAATAGATTTCCTAGCTTCCCCTGAAGTTAAGGTGAGACCATGGAACCCAGGGACCACATCCTGGCCAAAGAAATGAGAATAGAAGTAATGGTCCATAAAGACGGAGCACGGCCCTTTATCCTCTCTCCTTCCTAGTCCACTGTCTAGATAGAAAGGAATTTCACACTTAGGGGAGCAGACTAACAAGAGAGAAAGGGCCTGAGGACAGGAGTCTCTAAAGGGAGAACTGCCTGACCGGAAAGTTAGCAGATCTTGCTGCATAAGTAGAGTTTACTGTAAGCTGCCTTGCAAATTGTTTTGGTTGGTTGTGTATAAGGTCCATGAAGCTTAATTTTCTTTTCTTTCTTTCTTTCTTTCTTTTTCTTTCTTTCTTTCTCTCTTTCTCTTCTCTTCTCCTTTCTTTCTCCTTCCTTCCTTTCTTTCTCTCTCTCTTCTTTTTTCTCCTTCCTTCCTTTTCTTTCTCTCTCTCTCTTCTCTTCTTTCTTTCTCCTTCCTTCCTTCCTTTCTTCCTTCCTTCCTTCCTTTCTTTCTTTCGTCTTTTTGAGACAGGGTCTCCCTGTAGCCCCAGGGAGGAACTGTCCTGGAACTCACTCTGTAGACCAGGCTGGCCTTGAACTCACAAAGATTCGCCTGCCTCTGCCTCCGGAGTGCTAAGATTAAAGGCGTGCGCCACCTCGCCCCGGCATGAAGCTTAATTTTCATTCAGGAAATGTTTGTTTCCCTTACTCTCCTACCACAAGTGGAATGAACTCCACTCTTTGATATTGGGGGAAAAAAATATGGGCAGCTGTTAGATAATGGAACTTACTATCTAAAAGGGTTGCACAGGCTGAAGGTGCAGCTTTCCAAGTAAGATTGCATTTTTCCACTGTGGTAAAGGGTTAATAAAATAATAATAATAATAATAATAATTCTTTAAAAAGCAAGAAGGTTTTCGGGCACACAGGCTTAAAAAAAAATCACATTCAAGGTTAACTGAAGGAGGAAACCCGCATCCTCCATACAATGATCCCAGGAGGCCAGAGAGAGAACAGAAAGCAAGTCTCCCCTCAGGACTGCAAGCTTCTCCCTCCGCCCTCAAACAATGCCTGGAGCAGCGTTTTTAAGAACCGCAAGAGAGGGAAGGGACCTCTAGAGAGGCAAACGCAAGAGACGTGGGGCGACATGGGCGGGGTGCCTCCCGGGAGCACGACTGCTGCAGAGCGCGGGTGCACGGCCGCTCATCCAACAACCGCAAATTCCACAGATACACAAAAACCCTACATCCTTCCCTGGCCGCCCCCCACGCCCTTCCTGTGGAGTGAGCAGCAGGCTCCTAGGGATAGGGAGAGAACTCGGAGAGCGGGTGCCTGCCACCCCCACGCGGGAGCGCAGCGCGCCGGGGACGCGGGGCCAGAAGGGCGGAGCCCGCGGAGCCAGTGAGACTAAGGGCCGCGGAGGGGAGCCGCCCGCGCTGGCCACGCCCCGTTTGGGCCGGCCCCGCCCCCGCTGCAGCGGGCGAGGGGCGGGGCGGGGCGCGGTGTATATAAGGCGAGGGGCGGGCGCCGCTCTTTTGTCTCGCTGCAGCAACGCGAGTGGGAGCACCAGGAGCGCGGGCTCGGAGCGGGACTCCACGGTGAGGCTCTGCGCTGGGCTCGGAGCCGGGCCGGGGTGGGCTTGGGGTGCATGCAGCAGGCGGGCACGGGTCCGGGGTTGCAACCCTAGACCCGGCGGGTTGGGACTCTCCGGGGCTGATGAGCCACGCCCTGGGGCTTCTGAGGGGAGGGTGTGGTGGACCCGCCGGATCCTCGGCCCTGGTGCCACGTCGAGAGGCGTAGGCCCGGAGCGCGCAGCCGAGGGGGCGCCGGTCCCCTTCCAAGCCCCAGGCCACCCACAATCGCCTTGGCTTGCCCACCAGGATTGTTGTAAGAATATGGCAGACAAGCCGGACATGGGGGAAATCGCCAGCTTCGATAAGGCCAAGCTGAAGAAAACCGAGACGCAGGAAAAGAACACCCTGCCGACCAAAGAGAGTGAGTGCGCCCCTCCCTCGGGATCCCCTTCCTCCCCACCCCACCCCCACCGGGCCACCACTCCCCAGGCTGGGTGGCCTCCCACACTTTTAGTCACACAAAGCACTTTGTCCCTCCCAAGCCCTCTTAATCCCCAGACCTCGTGGGTGCCTCCCCCACCCCAGATTTGGGGGCTCCTGGGTTGGGTATTGGGGGGCACTGCAAGGTGGCTGCAGCCTGCAGTGCCCGCATCCTACTCTTCACAGCCATTGAGCAGGAAAAGCGGAGTGAAATTTCCTAAAAGCCTAGACTGGAAGATTTCCCAACCCCACCCCACTCCCGTGATCTCCGAGACCCCCTCGTGATGTGGGGGAAGAGCCACCTGCAAGATGGACGCCACAAGCTGCACTGTGAACCCGGGCACTCCGCGCCGACGCCACCGGCCCGCGGGTCTCTGAAGGGGGACCCCCTCCCAATCGGACTGCCAAATTTCAACGGTTTGCCCCGGGATGTTATAGAAAATTATTTGTATGATGAATGAAAATAAAACACACCTCGTGGCATGGCTGGCGTGGTCTGAATCTGTGGGTGGAGTGTGTGTGGGCTGTGCGGCTGCCCGGAGCCCCACTCTGGAGGGAGTTGTGCCGCAGCCGCGGGAGGGAGGGGCTGTGGAGCCTGGCTGGCTGCGGGGTGGGGGGTAGGGGAGCCGCGATCAAGCAGATTCGGATTTAACGTGCTCCACCCTAGGATTTTCTGGGTTCCTGGTTGCCTGGCCCTAAATGCAGCCCACATAAAATTTATCCCCATTTTGTCTCTTTAAAAATGCTTCTCAGCAAGATTTGCTTTTGAGCAGCTCTTCCGAGCCCATGGCTTTCTCCTTGGGCTCTTAGATCAAATGCACACCAGAAGCAGTGATTTAAGGTCTGGGAGAGAAAAGGGGGGCAAAGATTGATTCTGGAATGTTGGAGATTGGGCAGGGTTACAGGCCCTGTCGTGCCTCCCCCATCCTCCCTCCTCTGGCGGCCTTCTGAGTGTTACTGAAGGAAAATGAAAAAGAAAGGCGGATGCAGTGAAACCACCGGTGGGTTGTATTCCAACTTGCAGAACCGACATCCAAACTACTGGCGAGCAGACCGCCTAGCTTTTTGTCTGAACCCAGCTAAGAACCTGCCACGGAGGCTTTAGCCATTAGAGGGAGCGCTGGCTGGGCTGCCTCCGGTGCTCTGAATGGGGGGTGTGGTTGCTGCAGCCCAGCGGCGGGAGGTCACACCCTCTGGGACCTAATGGAGACGGGGTGGGACTAGCCCTGTAGGCCGAGAAGAGGAGGAGGAGCCCGGGGCTACGGGGCAGGAAACAGCCTTGTCTACCAGGGTGGCCTTTCCATGAAGGAAGGGAGGGAGACACATTGCTTAGTGATTTGCCCCACATTTTTGCCTGATCCCCAAGGAACTCTTGAGTGAGGGTAGTCACAAGAAATTTGAAATCTAAGGCTGGGGGTCAGGGTAGACCCCAGTGAGGACCTCAAGGCAAGGGAGCCACTGCCTGTTTTAGTTAAAGCATTGATGTGACAGACCTACTCTCAACTCCTGCTGGTGCCTAAGACACCTATCCTGACAAACTGAATGGAGAGGATTCCTGTTCACTGATAGACGTGATTCCTACATAGGCAGCTTTTTTAATCACCCAGGATAGAATGGGACATTTTGGTGATGTCCCCGTTTCATGGTCTCCCATGCTGGAGTAAGACTTCTTGTTCATACTACTGTAAGCATGTCAAGCTCATTAGTTCACAAGGAGGGGAAGAGAAGGGAGGGGAGGGGAAGGGAGGGGGAAGAGGCAGAGGGTGAGAGAGAGGAGGGTGGGAGAGAATTACCAAAATGCACCTGCTAATGCCCAGCTGCCACCGTGGCCCCTTCCCCCACTGTCTTCTAACTCAAGCACCTTGATTGACAGTGCCTGAGCGTAGTGAACCTGTGATCTTTACTAAGGTTCAGGGAGGCAAAGCACACTCATTTCTCTCCCTGGGTCCAGTCCAGTTTCAGTACAATGAGGGGAAGGAAGTCCTGTCAATTCACAACTGAGGGTAATAGTGGATGAAAGCTTCTTGTTATCCAGATGACGACATTACCCTTGTCGCTAGAACAAAACACCTGTGAGACAGAAGTAGAAAAGCTTTCTTTGGGTTCAGTTTTGGAAGTTCCATGATATGTGGACTTGGGGGCTTTGGATCTGTGGTGAGGCAGCACATCAAGGTGGAGAACAGAGCACAGCAAAACCCTCACCACTGGACTTCATGGCCAGGAAGCAAAAGAGAAAGGGATGGGGCCCCATCATCCACCTTCCACTTGCCCCCAGCTCTAAAAAGGTCTCACCACCTCTCAATAATGCCACACAGAGGAAAAGCCACCAGCACACAGGACTTTAAGTGGCACTGAAGATCTAAACTATAGAAAGAAGCAAAGAGCTTATCCAGTGAGATGGTTAGACACAGGCATGGTGGTGCATACCTATAATCCCAGCACTTGGGGGATGGAGGCAGGAGGATCTAGAATTCAGTCATCTTCAACTACAGTTTGAGATCAGCATGGGCTACTGGACCCCCTAATTTAAAAAATAATAATGGGGCTGGAGAGATGGCCTAGCAGTTTAGAGTGCCGACTGCTCTTGCAGAGGACCCAGGTTCAATCCCCAGCACCCATAATGGCAGCTGAGAACAGTCCTTAACTCCAGTTCCAAGGGAATCCGACACCCTCTTCTGACCTCCGAGGCATTGCACGACATGGGTACACAAACCTGCATGAAGACAGTACATCCATACACATAAAAAAAATAAAATAAAATTTTAGCCGGGCATGGTGGCGCACGCCTTTAATCCTAGCACTCGGGAGGCAGAGCCAGGCGGATCTTTGTGAGTTCAAGGCCAGCCTGGTCTACAGATTGAGTTCCAGGACAGCTGGGGCTACAGGGAGACCCTGTCTAGAAAGACCAAAAATAAATAAATAAAAATTTTTTTAAATCATTAAAATAATAATAATAATAATAATGGGTGCTTATTTCTGTTAAATTAGAGGCCATGTTTTCCTTCAGCTTAACTTGATTTGGGCTTTTTGAGCACCCAGTGAGTACCGGCCACTGTATTAAGTCTGTGGTGGCTGTAAAACAAGCATGTGCAAAATGCAAAATGAAGAAAATGGCAAAGACATAAGCAATCCACCCCGGAAAGCAGAGGTTAGAGGTGACAGCGGCTGCTTCACGAAAGAGGAAGCATCTGAATGAAGTGAGAAGCAGAGTGGGGTTTCTCAACACAAGGAAGAGCCTTGCGTGGTGACACCAGAGCATGTTCAGTGAAGGGAAAAAGCCACGGTTGAGTGAAAACAGAAGCAGCCTCAAACTGAGCCTAGTAAGTGAGGTGGGTGTATTCTATATCCTGTAGACATTTGAAAACCACTGCAGAGTTAGGGGTTGAAGCAAACATGATCTGAGATGTCTGAAAACATGGGGAGGTGTTGTGGAAGACACTTTGCAGCCCACTCACCACCATCACCATCATAATCACCAATACCTGCACCTACCCCATCACACTGTAATTACCACCATCACTAACACCTCCACAGCATCGAACCACTATCATCACTGACTCCTCATCACCACCACTATCAACAGCAACAACGTACACACAGACCTTTCCTCCCTACCCTGCCTGTGAAGACCAAATTTCACTCAGATACCAAGAAGCTGATGAGCTTCCAAAGGTCCCACTCAGGAAGTAAGGTTTGATCAATGGCCACTTAAGACACCAGGTGTTCAGCATTATACAAATTTATGAATAAAGACATTTTGTTTTGTTTGTATTGTTCTAAGGATTGACGGCACTATTGGCAGTTCATGGCCAGTATCTGGAAATGTTCAACCTTCCGCAATGCATAGGACAATCCCACACATCTAAGATTTGTCTCACGTCTATATGACTTTTTTTTAAATTTTTTTATTATTAATTTTATTTCTGTATGTATATGAATGTACTGTCTGCATGCAAGTTTGTGCACCCATGTTGTGCAATGCCTCGGAGGTCAGAAGAGGGTGTCGGATTCCCCTGGAACTGGAGTTCTGGAATTGGAGTTTCAGACGGTTCTCAGCCGCCATGTGGGTGCTGGGGATCGAACCTGGGTCCTCTGCAAGAGCGGTCAGCACTCTTAACTGCTAGGCCATCTCTCCAGCCCCACGTCTATATGACTCTTTAACTCTCAAGTAGAGTAAAACACACATATGGAAATACATGGAAAAATATGCATGAGTATGTGATCAGTCTTCACAAACTGAATAAACCTTAGTGTCTACTTCCAGCGACACCTATAGGAGTTTATGTGGTTGTGCTTTTTGCTTTTGTCTGTGGAGCCAAAGATCAAACACAGGGGCTCGCACATACTAGGTGTGCTGGATTGATTTAGTATCAACTTGACACACCTGGGTTGAGGGAGCCTCAATAGGGGCATTGCCTCCATTGGACTGGCCTGTGCCCATGTCTGTGGGGTATTTTCTTGATTGTTGAATGATGTGAGAGGGCCTACCCGACTGTGGGCGGTGCCACCCCCACACAGATCATTTTGTATTGTAGAAGAAAGCAGATGAGCATGGGCCAGAGGAACAAGCCAGGAAGCAGTGGTCCTCCATGGCCTGTGCTTTAGCTCCTGCCTCCAGGTTCCTGCCCTGAGCTCCCTAAGTGATGAGCTGTGACCTGGGAGATATAAGATGAATAAACCCTTTCCTCCCCAAGTTAGCATTGGTCTGAGTGTTTTTGTCACAGTAGTTGAAAGGAAATTAGAACACTAAGCAAGCACTCCACCACCAAGCTAGATCCCTAGCTTCATCTATGTTCTGCCAGCATGTATGTATTTTAATTTTTAAATGATTACATGCTTATGTGTGTGGGGTATGTGTACACAAGTCTTTGCAGATGTGGAGACTGGAGCTTGACAATAGGCATCTCCCTGTTGTTATCTATCTTGATATTTTGTTTTGGCTCGTGTGTGTACGTGTATGTGTGTGTGTGTGTGTGTGTGTGTGTGTGTGTGTGTACATGCTTGTTCATGTGTAAAGGTACATATTTTGAAGTCAGAGGACAACCTTCAAGTGTCACTCCTTCCCTTTCCACCATGTTTGAGACAGAGTCTCTCCATTGCTGCAGAAGCCAGGCAAGCTAGCTAGCCTAGGAATTTCTGCAGACTCATCTCTGTCTTCCGGTAGGGGCGTGTAGGGATTATAGATGTTCTACCTGGGTTCTGAGGATCCTAACCAAGTCTTCAGGCTTCTGTAGTCATTGCTTTCACCCACAGAACCATCATCACAGCCCATTGATATCTTAATATTTATTTTATTATTTATGTGTATTTGTATGTATGCATGTTTGTGTACATGTATACATGCATGCAAATGCCCATGTAGGCCAGAATATGTCACTGGATTCCCTGAAGCTGGAGTTACAGGATGTTGTGAGCCACCTGATATGGACACTGGGAACTGAACTCAGGTCCTCTAGAAGAGCATCAAAAGCTCTTCATTGCTAAGCCATCTCTCTAACCCTTCCATCTTAATTTTTGAGGTAGGGTCATTCACTACACCTGGAACTCTGTTTGGCTACACTTGCTGGCCAGTGAGTCCATGGGAGCTCCTATTTCTGTTCCCCAAGTACTGGAGACACACACTGCCATACCCAACTTTTTTTAGTTTGTTTGTTTCTTTCTTTCTTTGTTTCTTTCTTCCTTTCTTCTGCCTCACAAATACTGGGATTAAGATAAGTGCCACCACACTAGCACACTCCCAGCTTTTTCCACGGGTGCCGACAATCCAAACTCAGTTCTTCATGCTTGCACAGCAGACACTACCCACTGAGCCATCTTCCCCCTGCCCCTATTTTACGTGTGTTCTAATTTGGGCCTAGCAACAACTAATTGTAACCCAAAATTTATTATTGACTCTATTTTCCAGGAATGCAAACTACCATGTAAATTGAGGGATACTTTTTCTTTTTTTTTTTTAATAAAAAACATAAACTTTTTTATTTTTTATTTTTTTATATGTATGAGTGTACTGTCTTCATGTAGGTTGGTGCACCTTTGTCATGCAATGCATTGGAGGTCATAAGAGGGCATTGGATTCCCCTGGAACTGGAGTTAAAAACTGTTCTCAGCCGCCATGTAGGTGCTGGGAATCAAACCCTATGCAAGAGCAGTCGGCACTCTTAACCGCTGAGCCAGCCCCAGGGATACATTTTTTTTTTTTTTAAGTCTTTTTGAGACAGGGTCTCCCTGTAGCCCCAGCTGTCCTGGAACTCGCTCTGTAGACCAGGCTGGCCCTTGAACTCACAAAGATCGCTTGCCTCTGCCTCCCAAGTGCTAGGATTAAATGCATGCGCCACCACGCTCGGCGGGATACATTTTCTTAGATGTATTTTCTTAAATGTACTTTCTGCAATGATGATCAACTCTTAGTGAAGCTATGAGGTTTTCTCTTTGTTTCCATTTTGTTTTGGTTTTGGTTTTCGTCTTTTGAGACAGGGTCTCCCTGTAGCTCCATCTGTCCTGGAACTCACTATGTAGACCAGGCTGGCCTGTGGATCTCTGTGAGTTCAAGGCCAGCCTGGTCTACAGAGTGAGTTCCAGGACAGCTCCAGCTTCAGGGCACAAGGAGACTGTCTCAAAAAATGAACAACAATAGTAACAACAACAAAAAAAAATAGCTTCAGTAAGAGTTGATCACCATTGTAGAAAATCGTGGCACTGACAGAATTGTCTTGGTACAAATGTGAGTAACATAAGCCATGTGTGAGGAATATACGCAGCACAGGCTTTTTATATGCTGGATATTGTATTAGTTATTTTCCCCTTGCTGTGGTAAAACGCCGTGACCAAGGCAGCTTACAGAAGGAAGAGTTGGTTTGGCTTTTGGTTCCAAAGGGATTACAGCCTGTCCTATTGAGGAGGAGTGGCAAACGAGGTCACCAGAGCAGAAAGATGAGTGTTCACATCTTCAAGCACATGCAAGAACAGAGAGAGTAACTGGGATTGGGCCAAGGCTAAGGACTCTCAGAGCCCACCTCCAGTGGCCTGTTTCCTCCATCAAGACCAAAAACTCACAAACCACAAACAGGGCCACCAACTGACCAAGTGGTCAAATACTTGGAGCCTGTGGGGGCCATTGCCATTCAAACCACCACAAATGTCTTGTGTCTTGAACTCACAGAGAACCACCTGCCTCTCTTTCCTGAGATCTAGGACTTAAAGGCATGTGCCACCACACCCAGCAAGGTAAGTTATACTTATATTTAATTTTCACTTCATAAAAGAGTAGTGTTATAAAATATTTTATATAGTAAGAGGTTTGGGCCCTTAAATAAAGGGTTGGAAGTCAGTGGTGTGGACAGATCATGGTGGTTCCATTTGCTGTGCAGTGACTGGTTCAGGGGAGGTGTGGGTTGATATTCTGCACAGGAGCTTCTGGAGGAAGCCTGCCCACGAACTTCTGAAAAGACTGTACATAATGAAAACAGACAAACACTATTGTGGAAGGATGTGTGTTTGAATCACCACCACTATCTTGAAGCCATTAAAGGAATCTAGCAGGAAGAGGGGAGCAGTGTTGAAAAACAGAAAGAACGTGGGTACTGGATGAGCACTTGGGCTGCTGGGTTTTTCTGAAAGTTCTTTATCTTTGAACTTTTTGTTATGTGAAATAATAAGTTTTTCTCAGACTGGGGAGATGGCTGGATGGTTAAAGCGTCTGTGATGTGAATTCACAGATGAAGAAGTGAAGATGGCTGAGAAACATCTCAGAAAGTGTTCAACGTCGCTAATAATTAAGGAGATGCAAATTAAAACCAGCTTAAGATTTCATCTTACCCCAGTAAGACTGACCAAGATTAAGAAAACAAATGCTGGAAAAGCTGTGGAGAAAGGAGAACACTCATTCACTGCTGGTGGGAATGTAAACTTGTGCAACTCCTATGGAAAGCAGTATGGAGAACTCTTAAAAGACTCAAAATGGGGGGCTGGAGAGATGGCCTAGCGGTTAAGAGCGCCGTCTGCTCTTACAGAGGACCCGGGTTCGATCCCCAGCACCCACATGGTGGCCGAGAACCGTCTGAAACTCCAATTCCAGGAGAACTCCAGTTCCGGGGGAATCCGACACCCTCTTCTGACCTCCGTGGCATTGCACGACACGGGTGCACAGACTTGCATGCAGACATTGCATTCATACACATACAGAAATAAATAAAATTAATTAAAAAAAAAAAAGACTAAAAATGAACCTACCACCTGACCCAGTCAAACCACTCCTAGGTATATACCCACAAGATTCATCCTACCTCAGAGATACATGCACATCTATGCTTATTGCAGCTCTCTTCACAATATTGAAAAGCTGGAAGTAACCCAAATATCCCTCAGCTAAGGAGTGGATAAAGAAAATGTGGTACATCAACACAGTGTTCTATGCAGCAGTAAAGAAAGACCACATCACAAACTCTGCAGGTAAATAGATGGAACTAGAAGACATTATGCTAAGTGAAGTAACACAGTCCCAGAAAAAATAAACAAAGAACGGTATCCCTCATTTGTGGATGTGAGCACTAAATCCCTAGTTGCAAAGCAAACTAAGCATCGTCAGTGTTATATTTCTTTTTTTATATGAAAGCAGCAGTTAAAAGATGAATCCCTTAGGGCTGGAGAGATGGCCTAGTGGTTAAGATCGCCGAATGCTCTTGCAAAGGCCCCGGGTTCAATCCCCAGCACCCACATGGCGGCTGAGAACCATCTGTAACTCCAATTCCGGGAGAACTCCAGTTCCAGGGGAATCCGACACCCTCTTCTGACCTCCGAGGCACTGCACGACACGGGTGCGCAGACCCGTATGCACACAGTACATTTAAATAAATAAATAAATAAATAAATAAATAAATAAATAAATAAATAAATAAATAAATAAATAAATAAATAAATAAATAAATAAATAAATAAATAATCTAAAAAAAAAGATGAATCCCTTAACGGTCTCTAGAATTAACCTACTACTTATGTTCAGACTTTGTAATGATTGGGTATATGGGTGGAAGGTATGTATGCATATTTTAGAGTAATATAAAATTAAATGTGAATTCCAAATAAGGAAATAAATAAAAATTAAAAATTTTTTAGGGGCTGGAGAGATAGCCTAGAGGGTAAGAGCACCGACGCTCTTGCAGAGGACCCGGGTTCCATCCCCAGCACCCACATGGCGGCTAAGAACCGTCTGTAACTCCAATTCCAGGAGAACTCCAGTTCCAGGGGAATCCGAGACCCTCTTCTGACCTCCGCGGCATTGCACGACACGGGTGCACAGACCTGCATGCAGACAATACATTCATACACATACAAAAATAAATTAAAAAAAAAATTTTTTTAATCAGTTCATTCAGGGGAGAGGTGAGGAGGACGTGACCTCTGGTATTTGCTAATTTCTGTGGTGTAAATATTGCCAGTTTCACTCTGTCAACAGTGTGACCATGAACTTGCCCACTTGCTGAAAATTAGCAATCGACTCTGCAGGCTTGTTCTGACCACCCATCACTCCTCTGACTATAGGGTTAGGAAGACAGGGAAGATATAAAAAGATACTCCGGAAGGAAAATGATCAGGACTATATGACAAAGGCAATTACAGAAGCTGTAACATAACAAACAGAAACTGACTGATTTGTGTGATCTCATTTCTCTGTTTCAAGTTCCAGGTAGGAAGACTAAAGATCCTGTAACTAGAGCCATTCTTGGAAGATAAGCAAAGACACTGCTGAGGAGAGAAAGCTTTGCAGGCTCTAAATAAGTATCACAAATTAACTTTTTGTTTGTGTTATTTTTTTGAGATGGGTCTCACTGGCTGACCTGAAACTCACTTTGTAGACCAGGCTGGCCTCGATCTCACAGAGATCTACCTGTCTGCCTCTCACTGTTGAGATCAAATGAATGCACCATGACACCTGGAACAAATTAACATTTAACATTTTTTACTGAATTTGTGTGTGTGTGTGTGTGTGTGTGTGTGTGTGTGTGACCCTGCACATACCGCAGTGTCATGTGGACCTCAGTGACCAACTTGCAGGAGTCATTTTTCTCCTTCCACCACATGGGTTTCCAGGAATAATTCCAGTCAGCAGATATGGCAGCAGGTGCCTTTACCTACTCAGCCATCTCCCTGCCCTCACAAACTAACTTTCTAGCCAACGCCTTATACAAAGAGAAAATAAAATGTGACCGTGAAGTTGGAGCCTAGAGCCTCTGACCCCGGAGAAGGGCAGGGTGAACTTGCAAGACATCACAGTGTCATAGGACTTGTGTCAGACAAAACTCAGAAAGCCAGCATTGGGCAAATCTGCATAGAAGCCAGTGTAAGCCAGAAGTGGTGGCGCACGCCTTTAATCCTAGCACTCAGGAGGCAGAAGCAGGTGGATCTTTGTGAGTTCAAGGCCAGCCTGGTCTACAGAGTGAGTTCCAGGACAGCTGGGGCTACAGGGAGACCCTGTCTTGAAAAGACAAAAAAAGGGGACTGGAGAGATAGCCTAGCGGTTAAGAGCACCGACGCTCTTGCAGAGGACCCGGGTTCGATCCCCAGCACCCACATGGCGGCTAAGAACCGTCTGTAACTCCAATTCCAGGAGAACTCCAGTTCCAGGGGAATCCGAGACCCTCTTCTGACCTCCGCGGCATTGCACGACACGGG
>VZQC01011114.1:203013-267958 GCA_009823505.1 Rhizomys pruinosus
AAAAAAAAAAAAAAAAAAAGAAAGCAAGTGTAGAAGATAGGTGGCTGGCTGGGGGAGAGGGCAGCTAGCAGGTGTCATTGCTCATCTTTCATGGCTTTTCCATCTATGCAGCCACAGTTTACTAGGCATCTGTCACCTCCTGTGGAGTGTCCACAGTAGCTGTGGACACTAAAGATAAACAAATAGATTCTCCTGGACCTCTTTCTGTCACAGGTAAAATGAACAGAAAACCTAGCTAAATGGGAAAACTTGGGATTGTGAAATCATTTATCCTGAAAATTTAAAACTAAAAGGACAACAGTTTGTTTTGGTTTTTGTTGTTTGTTTTGTTTTATTTGCTCCCCCAGTGAGTTCAGATTTTTATTTTTGGTCTTTTTGAAACAGGGTCTCTCTGTAGCCCCAGCTGGCCTTGAACTCCCTATGTGGAACAGCCTGGCCTTGAACTCGCAGAGATCTGCCTGCCTCTGCCTCCCAAGTGATGTGATTAAAAGCGTGTGTCACCACGCCCAACTCAGAAGATAGATTTTTTTTTATTTTAAAATTTATGTTTATTTTATGTACATGAATGTTTTGTCTGCATAGTATGTAAATGCACCAGTGTTGCACAATGCCCACAGATGCCAGAAGAGGATGTCAGACCCCCTGGAACTGGAGTAACAGATAATTATCAGTCGCTATGTAGGTGCTGGAAACCAAACTCAGGTCCTCTGCAAGAACAGCCAGAATTCTTAACTGTTGAGCCATCTCTCAGCCCCTCAGAAGATAGATATTTTTATATTTTATTATTTTTATTTTATGTATATGAGTGTTTTGCCTGCATGTATATAAGTGCACCCATGTCATGAAATGCCATCAGAGGCCAGAAGAGGCTGCCAGATCCTCTGAACCTGGAGTTACACACAGTCGTTAGCTATCATGTGCAAGGAATCAAACCCAGGTCTTCTGGAAGAATAACAAATGTTCTTAACTCCTGACTGAGGCATCTCTCCAGCCCCAGAAGATAAATCTGAACACTGTCTGAAAGATGGGCCCATTGGCTCAGCCCTGGCTTTACTTCACATTTATTCTGAATTCCCATGGCTTCTTTGTGTCTCTCTCTATATAAGGTCAAATTACCATGTTCCATAAACACTAACAAGATCAGAAGCTATAAACTACTGGCCTAAGCTGAGAAGATGGTTCAAGTACTTGCTTTGCAAGTATGAAGACCTGAGTTCAGTGCTCAGAGCCCACATAAATAAAAGAGCTGAGCATGATGGCGTGCACTTGTAATCCCAGCAGAGACAGGAGGATCCCTGAGGTGTGATGCTCAGCCTGTGGAGCCTAATAGTTCAGGTCCAAGCTAGTGAGACACTCTGCTTCAAAAAACAAGATAAGGGCAGGTACGATGGTGCACTCCTGTAATCCCAGCACTCCAGAGGCTGAGGCAGGTGGATCTCTGTGAAACTGAGGTCATCTTGGTCTATATATTGAGTTCCAGGCCAGCTGAGCTACAGAGAAGCGCTATCTCAAAAATAAATAAATAAATAAATAAATAAATAAATAAATAAATAAATAAATAAATAAACAGAAGGAAGGAAACAAGGAAGGAAGGAAGGAAGGAAGGAAGGAAGGAAGGAAGGAAGGAAGGAAGGAAGGAAGGAAGGAAGGAAGGAAGGGAAGAACAGTGGACAACCCAAGGGGCCAATAGCCAAGGTTATACACTTGTTACCTTCATAAGCACACATACACATAAGTACATGAAGCAGCACACACACACACACACACACACACACACACACACACACACACTTGGCTTCCCGAGTGCTGTTTAAGTTTATTTACACCCAAACCTTGACTGTTTTTTCTACATTATGGAGAAATCCTGTCCTCTAAGAAGAAAGTGCTATGTCCTGTATCATTCCAGCCCCAAGAGCTGTGTATGGCTGACAAGGCCTTTTCTCTGAATCACTTTTTATAATCCAAATGTCATCTCCTGCCCAGATGCCCCTTACTTTGTTTTCTCCTACTCAGACGTCCAGGTTATTTGAGCTAACTGTTTTTGGTCAAGGAGGAGGGTGGCAGTAAGGCACATAATTGTGTCATGAGGATTCATTCGTCTGTGACAAAAATCAGAAGAAAGGGCTGGAGAGATGGCTCAGTGGTTAAGAGCACGGACTGCTCTTGCAGAGGACTCAGGTTCAATTCCCAGCACCCACATGGCAGCTAAGAACCATCTTTAACTCCAGTTCCAGGGGAATCCGACACCCTCTTCTCACCTCCACGGCATTGCACAACACAGGTGCACCAACCTACATGCAGAAAGTACACTCATACACATAAAATAATAAATAATTTTTTTAATTTTTAAAAAATCAGAAGAAAATCTCTCCTGCCTGGCTTAGAGAAAAGAATTTGACTCCTGTAAATGAGAAGTCCATGGAGGTTCTGAGATGTGGCTGAATAGGGTCCCGGGGGCCTCATTTCTCTCTTGCATCTTTTCTAGTTATTGTCTCTGTTGCTGGAGTAAGCCACCCTGACCAAAAGCAACTTGGGGAGGTCACAGTCCGTCACTGTGGGAAGTCAAGGAACTCAAGGCAGAAGGCTGGAGCAGAGACTACACAGCAATGCTACTGCTTAATGGTCCATGTTGTGTGTGTGCGTGTGTGTGTGTGTGTGTGTGTGTGTGTGTGTGTGTGTCTGTGTGTGTGTGTCTGTGTGTGTGTGTGTGTGTGTGTGTGTGTCCCTGTCCTCCCTGGGCTTATTCAGCTAGCTTTCTTGTACAACCCAGGCCCTCCTACCTAGGGATGGTACCACATGATGTGGGCTGAGCCCACCCACATCAATTCTCAATTAAGAAAATGCCGCACAGACTTGAGCACAAGCTGTTCTGATCTGGAAAACTCTTCCTCTTCTCAGGTAAATCTAGTTTGTGTCAAGTTGACAAATAGTAACCAACATGCCATCTCTCAGCCCTGTTACTTTATTTCCAGGTGGACACTCTCATCATGGTGACTACTGTCCTTTAAGAACTCTATTCCTCCTAGGTTTAAAAGTAATAAGATCCAGGCATGGTGGTGCACACCTTTAATACTAGTACTTGGGAGGCAGGGGCAGGTGGATCCTTGTGAGTTCAAGGCCAGCCTGGTCCACAGAGCAAGTTCCAGGACAGCTGGGGCTACAGGGAGACCCTGTCTCGAAAAAAAGACCAAAAAAAAAAAAAAAAGTAATAAGAAAGAGACTTTTTCTTCATCCAGTTCACACAAGAGACCTGGACCTAACTCACATTGGTCTGAATTAGGTCAGTTGTTCATGTCAGCTAAGGAAAGGCAGACATAGAAGAGCTCAACAGATTGAAGCTAGAGTCCTGGACCTCCTGACATGATTTGCTGAAATTAACTCAGTATTACACACAAGATACTCTCACCAAAAATGCACAAATGGGGCTGGTAAGGTAGCTTAGCAGGTAAGGGCGATTGCCACCAAGCCTGATGACCTGAGTTCGTCTGCAAAACAACTAAATTCTTCCAAAACATCAGAACTACAAAAAATAAAGACTATTCCGATTTTAAGACCAAAGAGACATGAGAACTAAACGCAATGCTTGGTTTCATATTAGAAAAATATATGTGATGCTGGGCGTGGTGCCGCATGCCTTTAATCCTAGCGCTTGGGAGGCAGAGGCAGGTGGATCTTTGTGAGTTCAAGGCCAGCCTGGTCTACAGAGTGAGTTCCAGGCCAGCTGGGGCTACAGGGAGACCCTGTCTTGAAAAAGACCAAAAAAAAGAAAAAGAAAAAGAAAAATATATGTGATAAGGAACAGTATTTGTGAAATTTGAATATTTTAGCAATGTCAAAGTTCTTGATTTTTAACTTTTTTAAAGTTTATTCTATCATTGGTAGGATCGAAAGGTTATTCCTGGACAGACTGTCAGCCCATGAAAGGAAACAGCCAGTATTGACCAGAATCCAAGACAGCAGCTCCAGAGAGAGTGGACTGTTCTGCTTCTCATCACCGTTGCCCCTTTCAGCCCAGGGAATAAATCTGCAGAAGAGGGGGCGTGGTAGAATGTAAGGGCTGCGAATGGGGTGAAGGGTGAAACTACAGCAATGTAGTCTGGACCCTCATTTGATTAACCTGATTGAACATGCAACCCCTCACCCCCCGCTGGAAGGTGGGGCTGTGGGTGTTTGGGCACAACAGCCTGCAAATTGGTTTTACATGAAGGATGCTTGTACTCATGGATTATCACTTATAGCTAAAAAATGGAAAAAAGAAAAGAACTGAGAGAGATATGCAGGACAGTCATGGCAGAATGCATGATCTCGGTTAGGGTGGGGGTGGGGGGGAAGGGAAGGGGAGATATGCCTGAACTGAATTGGAAAGTGATGTATGAAATGCACAAAGCATCAATAAAAAAAAATGTTATTAAATAAAAAAATAAAATAAAATAAAGTTTATTCTATTTTATGTGTATTTGTATTTTGCCTGCATGTTTTGGGCTTTTTAAATACTTTATTATTTTTATTTTATGTGTATTTGTATTTTGCCTGCATGTTTTGGGCTTTTTAAATATTTTATTATTTTTATTTTATGTGTATGAGTGTATTGCCTGCATGTGTGTAGGTAGACCCATGTTGTGCAATGCCTGGAGGAAGTCAGAAGAGGGTGTTGGATCTCCTGGAACTGGAGGAACTGTTATGGACAGTTGTTAACTGCCATCTGGGTGCTGGGAATGAACCCTGGGCCCCTGTGAGACCACCCAGTGCTCTTAACTGTTGAACCATCTTTCCAGCAACCCTCTCCTTTTTTGACAGGTTCTCCTTAGTTCCAGCTCATCTTGAACGAACTATGTGGACCAGGCTGGCCTCATCTAACAGAGATCCACCTGTCTCTGCCTCCTGAAGGCTGTGATTGAAGGCGTGTGTGTCACCATGCCCAGCTATTTTGCCTGCTTGTATTTAAATTCACTTTGTCAAGCAAGCTTGAGGAGGCCAGAAGAGGGCATTGGATCCACTGGAACTGGAGTTAAGGACAGTTGTTAGCTGCCATGTGGAACCAAACCCAGGTCCTCTGGAAGAGCAGTCAGTGTTCTTGACTGGTGAGCCATCGCTCTAGCCCCAAAGTTCATGATTTTGATCACAGTACTGTGATTATACAAGAGAATGCCTCATCCTTGGGGGACATGACTGAAGAAATCTCCAACTTACTTGCAACTAGTACAGCAAAATAAATGTGGGGAGGTGGTATATTTGGAATTATTTCAAAATAAAAACAAATAAGCATCGGAATGTAAATCGGCAATCTCAGATGCTTTTTGTTTTGAGTTTTGTTTGTTTTTCTTTTTAAGATTTTGAGTCTGATACCCAAGCTATTATGTACCCAAGGATGACCTTAAATTTCTCATCCTCCAGCCTCTACTTCTTGGGTGTGGGAATTACAGCTATCCACCACACCTAGTTTATGTGGTACTGGGGAATTGAACCCAGGGCTTTATGAATGCTAGGCAGGCACTCTACCCCCATCCTACAGATGTTTTTTTGAGACAAGGTCATCTGGTTTTCTCTTTTCCACATAGTCTGGGAACAAAGCCCATGAAATGGTATTGTCTACATTCAGAGCAGGTCTTCCATCTCAATTAACCCAAGCTGGAGGCTTGTCTCTTCAGTGACTCTAGATCCTGTCCAGCTGATAATATTAACCATCACAGAGAGAGTAATAGTAAGTTCTCTTCTACTGAACCTGGTTCCATGGAAGACCAGACAGATAGCCTAAGCTGTCAATGGATTTGACTCATCACAAAATCTTTTTTTGTTTGTTTGTATTTGTTTGTTTGTTTTGAGAGACAGTCTCCCTGTAGCCACAGCTAACCTAAAACTCACTATGTAGACCAGGATGGCCTCAATCTCATAGAGATCCTCCTGCATCTGCCTCTGGATCCCAAGTGCTAGGATTAGAGGCCTGCACCACCATACCTGGCTACATCTATCTATCTATCTATCTATCTATCTATCTATCTATCTATGTGGTATCAGTGTGTGCCCCTATATGGAGGTCCAAGGACAACAAGCCAATGTCAGTTCTTTCCTTCCACCATGTGGGTCTGGGGAACTTAGGACATTAGGGTTTGCAGCAGATGCCCTTACCCTTGAGCCATCTCACCAGCCAAAAAAAATTCTGCTTATCTTATGCTCTAATTTTGAAGAAATAAAACAACTGCCAAAGTGAGCTAGGCTAATAATAAAATAGTTACCTTCAGAATGATCCATTAAAGCAAATAGGAAATCTACCTGAGCATAGTGGCACATATCTTTAATTCCAGCACTTGGGAGGCAGGCAGAACTCAATTTGAGGCCAGCCTGATCTACATAGGGAGTTCCAGGTCAGCTGGGGCTACAGGGAGACCCCATCTCAAAAAGATAAACAAATAAATAAGTAAATAATTAAACCAAATAGGAAACCTAACCACAGGCACAGTTTTAGTGAGGCTCAGAGTCCAGAATGCAAGCCAGGGGGATTAGAAGAGCTGGATTGTAAGGGCTGTGTAAACAGCTTCAGAAGAAAATGCCTTCACAACCATAATGGCCAGACTAGGATTTGCCTTGGGTTCTCCCAAGCACTTTCTTAGCATATAAGGGGCCCCTGAGCTCCATCCTAGCACCAGAAAGTAGAAAAGATTAACAGCTGAAACACTTTCTGGGTCCCATGTTGTCTTCCTCTGTGTTATGAGGTTCCTGCCTCCCTGGTCACCAGTCTTGTGGCCCCAGGTATGGAAGCCATGCCCTGCCATGGCACGACTGCTAGGGGTTGCAAGGAGGGAAGAGGGAGGGAGCAGAGGATGGTCCTGAGGCAGCGATGCATCCAGCAGATCAAAGAGAGACCCCGGAGCAGCATCAGTGAGCAAACTCATTTATTGTGGGGGTCTTAAGTACTTATAGAGTAGTTTTAGCAGACTCTTTGACCAGCAGGTGGGCAGGACAGAGGGGAAGCCTACGTGCATTCTGCAAAGGCTAAGTTTTATGGCAGGAATACCACAGCCCCCAGAGATAAGATCAGGGCAGAGGTCCCTCAGGAGAGATAAGCTTAGGAATGCTGCACTTCAAGCTGCACTCCCCTGGGGAGTGGGCTGCAGGTGCCTGGTGTCCAACAGGACAAGTGGGAGTGGCTGCGTCTCCTCCTGACCTTCTAGGTCATGGGGTAAGGAACCAGCTCTCTATACTCAGCCATAATGGATGTATCTGGCCCCACAATCCCAGAACTGCTTGGTGGCTTTTTAAACTTTATTTATGTGCATGTGTGTTGGCCTGGACAAAAGTATGTATAGTATATATGGAAGCTGGAGAAGGCCAGAAGAAGGCACTGGATCCTCTGGAGCTGGAGTCACAGACAGCTGTGAGCCATATGGATGATGGGAACCCAGCTCAGGTCCTCTGTAACAGCACTAAGCACTCTTAACTGCTGAGCCATCTCTCCAGCCTGTTACTTGGTGTTTATATCAATTAGGGGTTTTTAAGAACATAAATCCAGCAACACACACACACACACACACACACACACACGTCTGGTAGACAGATTTTAAGGAATTACCTAGAACACAGCACAGATGGGGCTTTCCAGTCTGAAATCTGCAGGGAAGAAAACTCTAGCAATAGCTTTTCCATGCTACAATATTTGTTGATTGATTGATTGATTGTTTGATCGATTGATTGATTGATTGAAACATCTCTTGCTGTAGCCCAGGCTGGCCAAGAACTCATAGTGATCCTTTTTTTAATCCTTAAAAAGCCATTTTTATAAAGATTTTCATCTATCAGCTGGGAGTGGTGGCACATGGCTTTAATCCCAGCATTCAGGATGCAGAGGCAGCTGGATCTTCTGTGAGATCAAATCTGCCCTAGCTTGCATGGCAAGTTCCAGGGAGACTCTATAAAATAAAATAAAAAAGATTGCATTTATTTTTATTTTATTTTTTGTGTGAGTGACTGTTGCCTGCATGTATGTCTGTGCACCATGTGCGTGCAATCCCTGCAGATGCCAGAAAAGAAGGTTGGATCCCCTGAGCATGCATGTGGAGGTCAGAGAACAACACTGTGGGATTGGTTCTCTCCTTCCACCTTTATGTGATTGGTGGGCCTCCAACTCAGACCCCCAGCTGCCCTGCTAATTCATTACCATAGCCCTGGAAACATTCTTAAGGAACACAATTCATGGTGCTAGAAACAAGACAAAGATCATTAGAGGGAGCTGGCTGGGAATGTAGCTCAACAAGTAGAGCACTTGCCTGGCATTCTTGAAGCTCTGGTTCTAGCCCCAGAGCCACAAAAACAGGGTATATTGGCACAGGTCTGTAAACCTAGTGCCCAGAAGATGGAAGAGGTCGTCCTCAACTATACAGCCTGGGATACAGGAGGCTCTGTTTCAAAAAAAAAAGTCAGCCATAATATTATGTGCTGAATAATATCTCCCACCTACACACGCTCTGGCAGACGCCCACAAATGTTGTCAGCACATCGGAGTGTGCCAGGCCCAGATGGCTCCACACATGATTTCTTTCAAAGCTTCAGGAAAACAATAACTTCAATAACTCAAGATTTGTTTCAGTAACTGGAAAGGACATATGTCTCCTGTGATGATTAATCTTGGGTATCAGTCTGACTGGGTTAAGGAATAGGTAGAGAACCTTAAAACACTAGTTCTGGGTCAGGGGATATGCTGAGGGGCTGTACTGAGTAGATCTCCCCTTTTTGTGGGAGAGTACTATCCAACTGACTCAAAGCAGACAGAGAAAAACAGAAGGAAAAAAAACAAATTTCCCTCCCTGCAAGTTCAATACTCTGCAGTCCACACACAGACAT
This sequence comes from Rhizomys pruinosus, assembly GCA_009823505.1. Taxonomy (NCBI): domain Eukaryota; kingdom Metazoa; phylum Chordata; class Mammalia; order Rodentia; family Spalacidae; genus Rhizomys; species Rhizomys pruinosus. The sequence continues at coordinate 211,849 of VZQC01011114.1, forward strand.
CAGCATCTGTGGGTTTTAGAGACCTGAGACATTCCCTACAGCCTCAGATGGCAAATGCACCATTTTTCTCCTAGTTTTGAAGCTTTTGGACTTAGTCTGAGCCAAATCTCCAGCCTGCAAATATCTTGTTATGGTACATCTCCAACTTCATAACCACATGAGCAAAATCCCCCCCATTCCCCCCTGATCATCCGCCCTTAGGGCCTGCACTATACGGAGCCTACTGGTCCTGGTTCTCTGTAGAACCCTGGCTAATACAAATGTCAAATATCATGTTAATTTTCATAACAATTTTATTAAATGAATTCATGTTCTCCCAAATTTGTGAGATATAAAATGGGGGCCTACAAATGTAGCTCAGTACTAGAATATATGTATGAGTCCTGGGAATGTAGCTCGGTGCTAGAATATATGCATGAGGTCTTGGAATGTAGCTCAGTGCTAGAATGTATTCATGAGGCCTGAGAATGTAGCTCAATACCAGAATATAGGCATGAGGCCTGGGAATGTAGCTCAGTGATGACTGGGAATTTATCAGTACTAGAATATATGCATGAGGCCTGGGTTCAGTTACTGGTCCCACAGCACTGCAAGAGAAAAGGGTAGTGAAGCTCAGTACTTGAATATATGCATGAAGTCTGGGAATATAGCTCAGTGCTAGATATATGCATGAGGCCTGGAAATGTAGCTAAATGCTAGAATATATGCATGAGGCCTAGGAATGTAGCTCAGTGCTAGAATATATGCAAGAGGCCTGGGAATGTAGCTCAGTGTTAGAATATATGCATGAGGCCTAGGGATGTAGCTCGGTACTAGAATATATGCATGAGGCCTGGGAAAGTAGCTCAGTAGTAGAATATATGCATGAGGCTTGGGAATATAGCTCACTACTAGAATATATGTATATGAGGATTAAAAATGTACCTCAGCTCTAGAATATATGCATGAGGCCTGGGAATGTAGCTCAGTGATAGAATATATGCCTGAGGCCTGGGAATGTAGCTCAGTGATAGAATATATGCATGAGGACTGGGAATGTAGCTCAGTATATATATATATATATATATATATATATATATATATATATGCCCTAAGAATATATGGCAGAACTAGAATATATGCATGAGGCTGAGGAATGTAGCTCAGTACTAAACTATATGCATGAAGCCTGGGAATGTAGCTCAATACTAGAATATATACATGAGGCCTGGAAAAGTAACTCAGTGCTAGAATATATGCATAAGGCCTGGGAATGTAGGTCAATACTACAATATTTGAATGATGCCTGGGAATATAGATCAGTACTATAATATATGCATCAGTCCTACGAATATAGCTCAGTATTTGAATATAGGCATGAGGTCTGGGAATGTAAATCTTCTAGAATATATGCAGGAGGTCTGGGAATGTAGCTGGGTGCTAGTAAATATGCATGAGGCCAAGACATGTGGCTAGGTCCTAGAATATATGCATGAAGCCTGGGAATGTAGCTCAATGCTAGAATATAGGCATGAGGCCTGGAAAAGGAACTCAGTGCTAGAATATATGCATGAGGCCTGGGAATGTAGCTCAGGACTACAATATCTGCATGAGGACTATAAATATAGTTCAGTACTAGAATATATGGATGAGGTCTGGGAATGTACCTCAATACTAGAATGTTGGAATGAGGCCAAGAAATATAGCTCACTGCTAGAATATATGCATGAGGTCTGGGAATGTAGCTGAGTGCTAGAAAATACGCATGAGGCCTAGGAATGTGACTCATTGTTAGAATATAGGCATGACACCTGAGAATGTAGCTCTGTGCTAAAATATATGCATGAGGCCAGGGAATGTAGCTCAGAGCTAAAATAAATGCATGAGTCCTAGAAATGTAGCTCAGTGCTAGAACATATGCATGACCCCAGGAATGTAGCTCAGTGCTAGAATATACACATGAGGCCTGGGAATGTAGCTCAGTGAGAGAATATAAGCATGAGGCCTGGCAATGTAGCTTAGTACTAGAATATATGCATGACACCTGGGAATGTAAATCAGTACTAGAATATATGCATGAGGCCTGGGAATGTAGGTCAGTGCTGGAATATATGCATGAGGCCTAGGAATATAGCTCAGTACTAGAATATATGGATGAGGCCTGGGAATGTAGCTCAGTAGTAGAATATATGCATGGGGCCTGGGAATGTAGCTCAGTGCTAGAATATATGCATGAGGCCAGGGAAAGTAGCTCAGTGCTAGAATATATGCATGATTCCTGGGAATGTAGCTCAGTGCTAGAATATACTCATGAGGCCTAGGAAGGTAGCTCAGTAGTAGAATATATGCATCAGGCCTGGGAATGTAGCTCAGTGCTATAATATATGCATGAGGCCAGGGAAAGTAGCTCAGTGCTAGAATATATGCATGATTCCTGGGAATGTAGCTCAGTGCTAGAATATACTCATGAGGCCTAGGAAGGTAGCTCAGTAGTAGAATATATGCATCAGGCCTGGGAATGTAGCTCAGTGCTAGAATATATGCATGAGGCCAGGGAAAGTAGCTCAGTGCTAGAATATATGCATGATTCCTGGGAATGTAGCTCAGTGCTAGAATATACTCATGAGGCCTAGGAAGGTAGCTCAGTAGTAGAATATATGCATCAGGCCTGGGAATGTAGCTCAGTGCTAGAATATATGCATGAGGCCAGGGAAAGTAGCTCAGTGCTAGAATATATGCATGATTCCTGGGAATGTAGCTCAGTGCTAGAATATACTCATGAGGCCTAGGAAGGTAGCTCAGTAGTAGAATATATGCATCAGGCCTGGGAATGTAGCTCAGTGCTATAATATATGCATGAGGCCAGGGAAAGTAGCTCAGTGCTAGAATATATGCATGATTCCTGGGAATGTAGCTCAGTGCTAGAATATACTCATGAGGCCTAGGAAGGTAGCTCAGTAGTAGAATATATGCATAAGGCCTGGGAATGTGGCTCAGTGCTAGAATAAATGCATGAGGCCTTGGAATGAAGTTCAGTGCTAGAAAAAATGAATGAGGCCTGGGAATGTAGTTTAGTGCTAGAATACAGGAATGAGGCCTGGGAAAGTAGCTCAGTACTAAGAATATTTGCATGAAGTCTAAGAATGTAGCTCACTACTAGAATATATACACGAGGCATTGGAATGTAGCTCAGTGATGGAATATATGCATGAGGCCTGGGAATGTAGCTCAGTGCTAGAATATATGCATGAGGCCTGGGATTGTAGCTCAATGCTAGAATATATGCCTGAGGCCTAGGAATGTAGCTCAGTGCTAGGGTACATGCATAAGGCCTGGGAATGGAACTCCGTACTAAAATATATGCATGAGGCAGAGGAATGTAGCTCAATACTAGAATATATGCATGAAGCCTAGTTATGTAGCTCAGTGCTGGAATATACACATGAGGCCTGGGAATGGAACTCAGTAAGAATATATGCATGAGGTCTGGGAATGCAGCTCAGTACAAGAATACATATATGAGGCCTACTTATGAATGTACCTAAGTACTAGGATATATGCATGAGGCAGAGAAATGTAGCTCAGTACTAGAATATATGCATGAGTGTGATGGTTAATCCTGGGTGTCAACTTGACTGGACTAAGGAACAAATAAGAGAAAAGGGTCTTCTGATTGGACCACCTCAACCCGGATGGCCCACCCCAAATGTGGGTGTTACCTTCTGCCGGCAGGCAGTATTTAAGGCCACGGCAGCGGGAGCTGGCCCCTTTTTTTCCTCCTGCGGCTTGCTTCTCTCATCTGGTGAGTTTGTCTTGCTGCTGTGATCAACCTTTCGGATCCCAGCATGTACTGAGACCGGCAGATCTCCTGGAATCCATTCAGGCCTTCAGCACTAGACTGGGACTCCTGAGACATCCAGCCTTGCGGACTGAGCGGTTCCCTGGATTCCCGGCCTCTCCAGTTTGGCGCTACTGTTGAGCTCTGTCACGTGAGCAAATCAATAAATTGTATATAGTTATATATACTCATCCTGTTGCTTCTGTTTCTTTAGAGAACCCTGACTAATACAATGAGTCCATGCAATGTAGCTCAGTACTAGAATATATGCATGAGGACTTGGAATGTAGTTCAGTGCTAGAATATATGAATGGGGCCTGGGAATGTAGTTCATTGCTAGAAAATATGAAGGAAGCCTGGGAATGTATCTCAGTACTAAGACAATTTGCATGAGGTCTGAGAATATAGCTCACTACTAGAATATATACATGAGTCATTGGAATGTAGCTCAGTGATGGAATATATGCATGAGGCCTGAGAACATAGCTCAGTGCTAGAATATATGCATGAGGACTGACAATGTAGCTCAATGCTAGAATATATGCATGAGGCCTGGGAATATAGCTCATATATAGAATATATGCATGAGGCCTGGGAAGATAGCTCAGTACTAGAATATATGCATGAAGTCTGGGAATGTAGCTCAGTGCTAGAATATATGCATGAGCCCTAGGAATGTACCTCAGTGCTAGAATATATGCATGAGGCCTGGGAATGTAGCTCAGTACCAGAATATATGCATGAGGCCTGGGAATGTAGTTAAATACTACAATATATGCATGAGGCCTGGGAATGTAGCTCAGTGCTAGAATATATGCATGAGGCCTGGGAAAGTAGCTCAGTGCTAGAATATATGGATGACACCTGGGAATGTAGCTCAGTACTAGAATATACTCATGAGGCCTAGGAAGGTAGCTCAGTAGTAGAATATATGCATCAGGCCTGGGAATATAGCTCAGGGCTAGAATATATGCATGAGGCTAAGGAATGTAGCTCAGTATTAGAATATACTCATGAGGCCTAGGAAGGTAGCTCAGTAGTAGAATATATGCATCAGGCCTGGGAATATAGCTCAGGGCTAGAATATATGCATGAGGCTAAAGAATGTAGCTCGGTGCTGGAATATATGCATGAGGCCTGGAAATGTGGCTCAGTGCTAGAATATATGCATGAGGCTTCGGAAAGTAGCTCAGTTCTAGAATATATGCATGAGGCCTTGGAATGAAGTTCAGGGCTAGAATATATGAATGAGGCCTGGGAATGTAGTTGAGTGCTAGAATACATGAATGAGGCCTAGGAAAGTAGCTCAGTACTAAGAATATTTGCATGAGGTCTGAGAATGTAGCTCTCTACTAGAATATATGCATGAGGCATTGGAATATAGCTCAGTGATGGAATATATGCATGAGGCCTGGGAATGTAGCTCATGGATAGAATATATGCATGAGGCCTGGGAATGTAGTTCAGTGCTAGGATACATGCATAAGGCCTGGGAATGGAGCTCTGTACTAAAATATATGAATGAGGCCTGGAAATGTAGCTCAGTGCTAGAATATATACATGAAGCCTGGGAATATAGCTCAGTGCTAGAATATATGAATGAGGCCTGAGAATGTAGCTCAGTGCTAGAATATATACTTGAGGCCTCAGAATGTTGCTCAGTGCTAGAATATATGCAAGAGTCCTGGGAATATAGTTCAATACTAGAATATATGCATGAAGCCTAGGAATGTAGGTCAGTCCTAGAATATATGCATGAGCCCAGGGAATGTAGCTCAGGGCTAGAATATATACCTGAGGCCTGGGAATGTAGCTCAGTGCTAGAATATATGCATGAGTCCTGGGAATATAGTTCAATACTGGAATATATGCATGAAGCCTAGGAATGTAGGTCAGTCCTAGAATATATGCATGAGCCCAGGGAATGTAGCTCAGGGCTAGAATATATACCTGAGGCCTGGGAATGTAGCTCAGTGCCAGAATATATGCATGAGTCCTGGGAATATAGTTCAATACTGGAATATATGCATGAAGCCTGGGAATGTAGCTCTGTGCTAGAATATATGCATGAGCCCTGGGAATATAGCTCAGTGCTAGAATATATGCATGAGGCCTGGGAATGTAGCTCAGTGCTAGAATATATGCATGAGGCTGGAATGTAGCTCAGTACTAGAATATATGCATGAGTCCGTGCAATGTAGCTCAGTACTAGAATATATGCATGAAGCCTGAGAATGTAGCTCAGTACTGAGAATATTTGCATGAGGCCTGGGAATGTAGCTCATATCTAGAATATATGCATGAATCCTGGGAATTTAGCTCATATTGAGAATATATGCATGGGCTTGGGAATATAGCTCAGTGCTAGAATATATGCATGAGGCCTGGGAATATAGTTCAATACTACAATAGATGCATGAGGCCTGGGAATGTAGCTCAGTGCTAGGATATATGCATGAGGCCTAGGAATGTAGCTCATTACTAGAGTATATGCATGAGGCATGGGAATGTAGCTCAGTGATAGAATATATGCATAAGGCTGGAATGTAGCTCAGTACTAGAATATATGCATGAGTCCATGCAATGTAGCTCAGTACTAGAATATATGCATGAAGCCTGACAATGTAGCTCAGTACTAGAATATATGCATGAGGCTTGGGAAAGTAGCTCAGTTCTGGAATATATGCATGAGGCCTTGGAATGTAATTCAGTGCTAGAATATATGAAGGCCTGGGAATGTAGTTCATTGCTAGAAAATATGAATGAGGCCTTGGAATGTAGCTCAGTACTGAGAATATTGCATGAGGTCTGAGAATGTAGCTCACTACTAGAATATATGTATGAGGCACTGGAATGTAGCTCAGCGATGGAATACACATGAGGCCTGGGAATGTAGCTCAGTGCTAGAATATATGTATGAGGCCTGGGAATGTAGCTCAGTGCTAGAATATATGCATGAGGCCTGGGAATGTAGCTCATATCTAGAATATATGCATGAATCCTGGGAATGTAGCTCATATCGAGAATATATGCATGGGCCTGGATATATAGCTCAGTACTAGAATATATGTATGAGGCCTGGGAATGTAGCTCAGTGATGGAATATATGCATGAGGCCAGAGAATGTAGCTCAGTACTAGAATATATTCCTGAGGCCTGGGAATTTAGCTTAGTGCTAGAATATATGCATGAGGCTTTGCAATGTAGCTCAGTGCTAGAATATATGGATGAGTCCTGGGAATGTAGCTCAGTAGTAGAATATTTGCATGAGGCTTGGGAATGTAGCTCAATACTAGAATATATGCATGAAGCTAAGGAATGTACTCAGTACTAGAATGTATACATATGAGACCAAATAATGTACTTCAGTACTAGAATATATGCATGAAGCAGAGGAATTCAGCTCAGTACTAGAATATATGCATGAAGCCTGGGAATGTATCTCAGTACTAGAATATATGCATGAGGCTTGGGAAAGTAACTCAGTGCTGGAATATATGTATAAGGCCTGGGAATGTATGACAATATTAGAATATTTAAATGGGAATTTAGATCAGTACTATAATATGTACATGAGGCCTTCAAATTTAGCTCAGTACAATATACTACAATATATGCATGAGGCCTGGGAATGTAGCTCAGTACTATAATGTATGCATGAGGCCTGGGTATGTAGCTCAGTGCTGGAATATATGCTTAAGGTCTGGGAATATAGCTGAGTGCTAGAAAGTATGCATGAGGCCCCAGAATGTGGCTCAGTGCTAGAATATATGCATGAGGCTTGGGTATGTAGTTTGGTGTTAGAATATATACATGAGGCCTAGGAATGTAGCTCGGTACTAGAATATATTCATGAGGCCTGAGAATGTAGCTTAGTTCTAGAATATATGCAAGAGGCCTGGGAATGTAGCTCAGTAGTAGAATATATGTATGAGGCTAAGGAATGTAGCTCAGTACTAGAATATATACATATGACGCCAAAGAATGTACATCAGTACTAGACTATAAGCATGAGGCAGAGGAATTTAGCTCAGGACTAGTATATATGCATGAGTCCTGGGAATGTAGCTCAGTCCTTGTATTAGTCACTTTTCTGTTGCTGTGATAAAACACCATGACCAAAGGGCCTTATAAAAGGAAGAGTTTATTTGAGCTTACAATTGAAGGTTCCAGGGAATCAGAGTCCATTGTGGCAGGAGGCATGGCGGCTGGAGCTGGAGCAGCAAGCCGAGGGCCACATCTCGCAATGAGCACAGGAAGCAGACAGCGAGACTGGAGACCGCAAGGCTTGTTAAACTCACTAAGCCTGCCCCCAATAATGTATTTCTTCTAGCATGGCCACACCTTCTAAGACCTCCAAGAACAGTGCCACCAACTGGAGACAAAATGTCTGAATACTTAAAGCCTATGGGGGACACTCATTCAAACCACCACATTCCACTCCCTGGCCCCCATAGGCTCCTGACCATATAAAATGCAAAATGCATTTAGTCCAACCTTAAAAGTCCCCATAATCTTTACCAGTTTCAATGCCATTCAAAAGTCCACAGTCCAAAGTCTCTTCTGAGACTCAGGCCAATCTCTTAACTGTAAGCTCCTGTAAAATCAAAAGGCAAATTACATACTCCCAATGTACAGTGGAACTGAATACACATTCCCATTCCAAAAGGGAGGAATAGAGGCATAGTGAGGAAATACTGGACCAAAACAAGACTGAAAACCAGCAGGGCAAACACCAAGTCCAGTAGCTCCATATGCAACTTCTGGGACTTGACTTCCAAAGGGCTTAGATGGCTCAGCTCTTCCAGCTTTCCTTGCAACATACATCTCTTTCTTAGGCTGGTACAACTCCCTGTATGCAGCTTACCTTGGCAAATATCTCACAGGTCTGGCATCTCGAATGTCTTCTTGGGGTCTCCGCTGCCAACCAGGCTTCACATTCACAGCTTCATGCAATGGCCTATCAGGGCCTTCTTTATGCAGGGACACCCCTGCTGCACTCTGCCTGACCTTGGCAGCTCTCTGAAACCGTGGAGGAAGAACTGATGACCCCTTCACTCTTGAGAACTTCATGCCTCTAAAGCCAGCACCACGTGAATGAAATTGCCGAATCTGGCTGCAAGTTCGGGACGGACCCTGGCCCATTTCAACCACATTTGTAACTTTTCTCTGCCCTGGACTTGCTGGAGGATTAGCTGGGTGTGGTCTTGCCCTGAAGGTACTGATTCTGTTGTTTACTTGTAAATCTCGAGGCCCTTCCTTAATCACTTTAATCTCACTTTTTCCATTGTTTACTTGTAAATAGCTAGGCCTCTCCTTAATCACTTTAATCTCCTTATCAAAAGGAAACTCTCCTTCACATGCCTTGGCACCACCTTTAATCTTCCTAGTGGGGTTTTCAGATCCAAACTGTACATTCTACATTTCTTTCTGCCCCATCTGCTCTTCTTCACTGTAGATCTGTACAATATTCACCATTAAAAGCCATGCCACCATTTCTACATTAGGCTGTCTTGAAATATCCTCCACCAAAGACATTAGTCCATTGCTTTTCAACTTAGCATCAGGCAAGCATTTGGGCTGTGGGCAAACTGCTGCCAGACTCTTTATCAAAATATCCCAGTTGCTGCCTAAGTCTTTATTTTCCTCTAGAACTACATTTTTTGCAGCCATGCTTTCTTCCAGGCTTCTACTAGAATGGCCCGTTAAGCTCTGCTTACAGTAGTCATCAGCTTTTCTAGACCAAAGTTCCAAAGTCTTCCACATTTCTCCAAACATCCACATGGTCAGGTTCCTCACAGCCAACAGCCCACTCTCTGGTACCAAATAACTGTATTAGTCACTTTTCTGTTGCTATGAAGACCATGACCAAAGGACCTTATAAAAGGAAGAGTTTATTTGAGCTTACAATTGACGGTTCCAGGGAATCAGAGTCCATTGTGGCAGGAAGCATGGTGGCCAGGGCTGGAGCAGCAAGCCGAGGGTCACATCTCCAAATGAGCACAGGAAGCAGAGAGAGCGACTAGAGACAGCAAGGCTTGTTAAACTCACTAAGCCTGCCCCCAGTGACATACTTCCTCTAGCATGGCCACACCTTCTAAGACCTCCAAGAACAGTGCCACCAACTGGAGACAAAAAGTCTGAATACTTAAAGCCTATGGGGGACACTCATTCAAGCCACCACAGTCCTAGAATATATGCATGAGGCTAAGGAATGTAGCTCAGTACTAGAATATACACATATGAGGCCAAAGAATGTATATCAGTACTAGACTATATGCATGAGGCAGAGGAATTTAGCTCAGAACTGGTATATATGCATGAGTCCTGGGAATGTAGCTCAGTCCTAGAATATATGCATGAGGCTAAGGAATGTAGCTCAGTACTAGAATATATTCATGAAGCCTGGGAATGTAGCTCAGTACTAGAATATATGAATAAGGCCTGGGAATGTAGCTCAGTACTATATACAAATTTAGCTCAGTACAAGAATATATGCATGAGGCCTGGGAATGTATCTAGTGCTAGTATATTTGCATGAGGGCTGGGAATGTAGCTCAGTGCCGGAATATATGCATGAGGTCTGAGAATGTAACTGAGTGCTAGAAAGTATGCATGAGGCCCCAGAATGTGGCTCAGTGCTAGAATAAATGCATGAGGACAGGGAATGTAGCTCAGTGCTAGAATACATGCATGAGGCCTGGGAATGTAGCTCAGTGCTAGAATACATGCATGAGGCCTGGGAATGTAGCTCAGTGCTAGGATACATGCATGAGGACAGGGAATGTAGCTCAGAGCTAGAATAAATGCATGACACCTGGGAATGTAGCTCAGTACTAGAATATATGCATGAGGCCTGGCAATATATCTCAGTGCTAGAACATAAGCAGGAGGCCTGGGAATATAGTTCAGTGCTAGAATATATACATGAGTCCTGGGAATGTGGCTCAGTAAAAATATATGCATGAGGTCTGGGAATGCAGCTCAGTACTAGAAGACATATAAGAAGCCCACTTAGGAATGTACCTCAGTACTAGAATATATGCATGAGGCAGAGAAATGTAGCTCAGTACTAGAATATATGCATGAGGCTAGAATGTAGCTCAGTACTAGAATATATTCATGAGGCCTTGGAATGTAGCTCAGTGACAGAATATATGAATGAGGCCTGGGAATGTAGCTCCGTACTAAGAATATTTGCATGAGGTCTCAGAATGTAGCTCACTACTAGAATATATACATGAGGCATTGGAATGTAGCTCAGTGCTAGAATATATGCATGAGGCCTGGGAATGTAGCTCAGTGCTAGAATATATGCATGAGGCCTAGGAATGTAGCTCATTATTAGAGAATATGCATGAGGCCTGGGAATGTTGCTCAGTGCTAGAATATATGCATGAGGCCTGGTAATATAGTTAAATACTAGAATATATGAATCAGGCCTGAGAATGTAGCTCAGTACTAGAATATATGTATGAGGCCTGACAATGTAGCTCAGTACTAGAATATATGTATGAGGCCTGACAATGTAGCTCAAGGCTAGAATATATAGATGAGGCCTCGGAAGGTAGCTTAGTGCTACAATATAGGCATGAGGCCTGGGAATGAACTTCAGTACTAGAATATATGCATGAAGCCTGGGCATGTAGCTCAGTGCTAGAATATATGTATGAGGACTGGGAATGTAGGTCAGTGCTAAAATATATGCATGAGGCCTGGGAATGTTGCTCAGTGCTAGAATATATGCATGAGGTCTGGGAATATAGCTCAGTGCTAGAATATATGCATGAAGCCTGGGAATGTAGCTCAGTAAGAATATATGCATAAGGTCTGGGATTGTAGCTCAGTACTAGAATTTATGCATGAGTCCTTGGAATGGAGCCCAGTACTAGAATAAAAGCATGAGGCTAAGGAGTGTAGCTCAGTGCTAGAATATATACATGAGGCCAAGGAGTGTACGTCAGTACTAGACTATATGCATGAGGCATTGGAATGTAGCTCAGTGCTAGAATATATACATGAGGCCAAGGAGTGTACGTCAGTACTAGACTATATGCATGAGGCATTGGAATGTAGCTCAGTGCTAGAATATATACATGAGGCCAAGGAGTGTACGTCAGTTCTAGACTATATGCATGAGGCAGAGGAATTTAGCTCAGGACTAGAATATATGCATAAGGCATGGGAATGTAGCTCAGTCCTAGAATATATGCATGAGGGTAAGGAATGTAGCACACTACTAGAATATATGGTTGAAGCCTGGGAATGTATCTCAGTACTAGAATATGTGCATGAGGCCTGGGAATATACGTCAATACTAGAATATTTGAATGATGCCTGGGAATGTAGCTCAGTTCTACAATATACGCATGAGGCCTAAAAATATAGCTCAGTACTAGAATATATGCATGAGGCCTGGGAATGTACATCAATACTAGAATATTTGAATGATGACTGGGAATGTCGCTCAGTACTACAATATACACATGATGCCTAAAAATATAGCTCAGTACTAGAATATATGCATGAGGCCTGAGAATGTAGCTCAGTACTATAATATATGCATGAGGCCTGGGAATGTAGCTCAATAGTAGAATATATGTATGAGGCTTGGGAATGTTGCTCAGCACTAGAATATATGCATGAAGCTAAGGAATGTAGCTCAGTATTAGAATATATACATATGTGGCCAAAGAATGTACATCAGTACTAGACTACATGCATGAGGCAGAGGAATTTAGCTCAGGACTAGAATATATGCATGAGGGGTGGGAATGTAGCTCAGTCCTAGAATATATGCATGAGGCTAAGGAATATAGCTCAGCACTAGAATATATGCATGAAGCCTGGGAATGTATCTCAGTACTAGAATATATGCCATGAGGCTTGGGAAAGTAACTCAGTGCTAGAATTTATGTATAAGGCCTGGGAATGTATGACAATACTAGAATATTATAATACTAGAATGATGCCTGGGAATGTAGATCAGTACTACAATATATGCATGAGGCCTGGGAATGTAGCTCAGTGCTAGAATATATGCATGAGGCCTAGGAATGTAGCTCATAACTAGAGTATATGCATAAGGCATGGGAATATAGTTCAGTGCTAGAATATATGCATGAGGCCAGAGAATATAGCTCAGTACTAGAATATATTCATGAAGCCTGGGAATTTAGCTTAGTACTAGAATATATGCATGAGGCCTGAGAATGTAGCTCCATGCTAGAATATATGCATGAGGCCTGGTAATATAGTTCAATACTAGAATATATGAATCAGGCCTGAGAATGTAGCTCAGTACTAGAATATATGCATGAGGCCTGGGAATGCAACTCAGTTCTAGAATATATGCATGAAGCTAAGGAATGTAGCTCAGTACTAGAATATATACATATGTGGCCAAAGAATGTACGTCAGTACTAGACTATATGCATGAGGCAGAGGAATTTAGCTCAGTACTAGAATATATGCATGAAGCCTGGGAATGTATCTCAATAATAGAATATATGCATGAGGCCTGGGAATGTAACTCAGTGCTAGAATATATGCATAAGGCCTGGGAATGTACAACAATACTAGAATATTTTAATGATGCTTGGGAATATAGATCAGTACTACTATATGCATGAGGCCTACAAATTTAGCTCAGTAAAAGAATATATGCATGAGGCCTGGGAATGTAGCTCAGTGCTAGTATATATGCATGAGGCCTGTGAATGTAGCTCAGTGCTAGAATATATGCATGAGACCTGTGAATGTAGCTCAGTGCTAGAATATATGCATGAGGCCTGTGAATGTAGCTCAGTGCTAGAATATATGCATGAGGCTTAGGAATGTAGCTCAGTACTAGAATATATGCATGAGGCCTAGGAATGTAGATCAGTACTAGAATATATGCATGAGGCCTGGCAATATATCTCAGTGCTAGAACATATGCAGGAGACCTGGGAATATAGCTCAGTGCTAGAATATATACATGAGTCCTGGGAATGTAGCTCAGTAAGAATATATACATGAGGTCTGGGAATGCAGCTCAGTACTAGAATACATATAAGAGGCTTACTTAGGAATGTACCTCAGTACTAGAATACATGCATGAGGCACTGAAATGTAGCTCAGTACTAGAATATATGCATGAGGCTGGAATTAGCTCAGTACTAGAATATATGCATCAGTCCATGGAATGTAGCTCAGTACTAGAATATATGCATGAAGCCTCAGAATGTAGCTCTGTACTAGAATATATGCATGAGGCCTCGGAAGGTAGCTCAGTGCTAGAATATATTCATGAGGCCTGGGAATGCACTTCAGTACTAGAATATATGCATGAGGTCTGTGAATGTAGCTCAGTGCTGTAATATATGGATGAGGCCTGGGAAAGTCTATCAGTGCAAGAGTAGATGCATGAGGCCTGGGAATGTAGTTCCGTGGTAGAATATATGCATGAGGCCTGGGAATGTAGCTCTGTAATAGAATATATGCATGAGGCCTGGGTTCAGTTACTGGCCCCAAAGCACTGCAAGAGAATAGGGTAGTGGTTTTGGTAGACACAAAATTTTGAGGTCACTTGCTAAACAGTAACAATCCAGAACAAAGCATACTTAAGAATCAATTTAGAGCTGGGTGTTTTGATCCATGCTTTTATTGCAAGCACTTACGCTAAGGTGAGAGGATCAATAGTTCAAGGCCAGTTTGAGATATATAGATGTTACTTGTCTCAAAAAAAAAAAAAAAGGAAGAGGAGGAAGAGAAATAATTTAATGGCTCATTCTCAGCTATCTGTGGAAGTCAAGGCCAGCCTAGAATACCTGAGACCCTCTCTCTATAATTAAATTGTTTTAAAAAACATGTTAACTTTTTGGGGGGTATTTTTGAGTCAGCTTCTCCGTTTAGTCCCAGCTGGCCTGGAGCTCGCTCTGTGGACCAGGCTGGCCTTGAACTCACAGAGATTTGCCTGCCTCTGCCTCTGGAGTGCTGAGATTAAAGGCGTGTGCCACCGCACCCCACACATGTTGACTTTTATGGTCACTCACATCTGTAATCCAGCACTGTAATCAGAGCTGAGGCAAAAGGATCTCAAATTCACAGACAGCTGGGGCTACAGGAAACCTTGTCTCAAAACAGAACAGCAACAACAACAACAAAAAAGGCATGGTGGCAAGCACCTTCAGTCCTCAGCTCTGGGGAAGGAGAAGCATATGGATCTCTGTGAGTTCAAGACCAGCCTGGTCTTCACACTGAGTTCCAGGCCAGGCAGGGCTACATAGTGAGATGTCTCAAAAAATAAGAGCTTGAGAGATGGTTCACAGTTGAAAGTTTATATTGATCTTGCAGAAGACCTAGGTACCAAGAAACTGAATTGGCTCACAACTGCTTATAACTCCAATTTCAGAGGATCGGATGCCCTCTGGCCTCCTTGGACACCAGCACAAACATGGTACACAAAAATTGATGTAGACATAAATGCACATAAATAATAATAATAAATCTTAGTTATTTTTATTTTTATGTGAATGAGTGTATTGCCTTTATTTTTTTATTGCATTTATATTTTTTTCATTTTATTTTTGTATGTGTATGAATGTTCTGTCTTCATGTAGGTTTGCAATGCCTCGGAGGTCAGAAGAGGGTTTCGGATTCCCCTGGAATTGGAGTTACAAACGGTTCTTAGCTGCCATGTGGGTGCTGGGGATCGAAACCCGGTCCTCTGCAAGAGCTGTCAGTGCTCTTAACCACTAGGCCATCTCTCCAGCCCCATAATAATAAATCTTAAAAGAAGAGAGCTGCCAGGTGTGGTGATACAGGCCTTTAATCCCAGCACTAGAGAGGCAAAGGTGGGTAGGCTCTTGTGGGCTCAAGGCCGGCAGCCCGGTGCACACAGCGAGTTCCAGGACAGCTACGGCTATGGGAGACCCTGTCGCAAAAAGACAAAAAATAAATAAAAATAGAAATAAAAAGAAGTAAGATTTGAATAAGATTTAAATAAGATAGGAGATAGGAAGATGGCTCAGTGATGGTTAGGCAAACATAAAGATTGATTTCTATTGCAAAATCACATAAAAGAGCCATGCACAGCTATGCCCACCTGTAATCTCAGCACTAGAAGGTGGAGACAGGAGAATCGCTGGGAATTGCTGGCCAGCCAACAGAGCCAAATAGTGAATTCTGGGTTCCATGAGAGATCTTGCCTACAAAATAAGGTGGAAAACAACTGAAGAAGACATCCAAGTGCTGGCCTCCACATGTATACACACACATGGGTACACCTGCATACACACACGTGAACATGAGGAGAGAGAGAGAGAGAGAGAGAGAGAGAGAGAGAGAGAGAGAGAGAGAGGCTATACCATACCCCTGGATAAAAAGCTCAAAATTGTAATAATGGGACTGGAAAAAGGACTCAGTGTTTAAGGGCACTGGCTGCTCTTACAGAGAATCCACATTCAGTTCCCAACAACCAGGTCCCACTGCCTGTAACTCCAGCTCCAGCACGTCTGACACCCTCTTCTGGACTCTGAAGACACATTATCCACACACAGATACACATGTAATTAAAAATAAGAATAAATCTTTTTTAAACTGTAATAATTATTGTTGTCCCCTGAATTAATTTACAAACCCAACACAATTTTATATAAAGGCCTCCATGAACTTATCTTGTGAACCTATTTGTTCCAGAGTTATAAATGCTATCAAAATTTTTTTTCAAAATTAATGGGAAATAGGATTGAAGAGATAGCTTAGCAGTTAAGAGCACTTGCTGCGTTTACAGAGGTCCCAGGTTCAGTTCCCAGCACTCACATGGTAGCTAACAACTGTTCATAACTCCAGTTCCAGGGTACCCAGCACCCCCTTCTGACCTCCACAGGCTTGCACACACACAGGTGCACCTACATACATGCTGGCCAAACACTCACATGCATAATATTAAAATAAATAAATCAAAATATGTTTTAATTAAGGAAGATATATATATATATATATATATATATATATATATGAGTCCAATAGGATCTATAAAGACATCTAAGAGTAGTTATTAAGAGAACTGGCTCACATAATCATCGAGACTGAAATGTCCCACCATATGACATCTGCAGGTGGAGACCCTGGGATGCCAGTAATGTCTCAGCCCAATCAGAAAAGCTAAGTATAACTCTTCAGTCTGAGAGGCTGAAGGACTGAGAACCAAGGGAGAGGGTGCTGACATAATTCCAGAGTACAAAGGCAAACAATCTGAAGAAGGAAGTACCAGCTAGATGGGGGACGGGGGCGGGGGGGGGCGTGATAAGGGAGAAAAAACCGAGAACTTGCCCTTCTTCTGTGTGGGCCTTCAACCATTTACAGAGTGCACATCTAAATTGGGACACTATCAGGCTGAAGAGATGGCTCAGCAGTCTAGAGAACTTGCTCTTGCAGAGGAGGTGGGCTTGGTTCTCAGCATCTCCATGGTGGTTCCCAACCATCTGTAACTCCAGTTCCAAGAATTACAATGCCCTCTTCTGGCCTTCAAGGGCACTGCATGCACATGATGTAATTACCTATATGCAGACAAAACACTTATACACCTAAATTTAAAATAAATAAATCTTTAAATTGGGACACTGCAGGAAGGGAGAATATTCCTTACTCAGTCCATTCAGTAAAATCCTAACTTTTTAGCTAAGCATGGTGGCTCACACATTTAATCCTAGCACTTGGCAGGCGGAGGCAGGCGGATCTTTGTGAGTTCAAGGCCAGCCTTATCTACAGAGTAAGTTCCAGGACAGCTGGGGCTACAGGGAGACCCTGTCTCAAAAAGACAAAAAAAAAAAATCCAAACTTCTTTCAGAGCCAGAAATAATGGGTCTTCAAGGGGCCATAGCAACATAGTGAGACCTTGTGGAGGGATGGATGGATGGATGGTTAGATGGATAGATGGATGGATGGATGGATGGATGGATGGATGGACAGATGGACAGACAGACAGATAAATAATGTTGTTTTGAATCTGTTTATAGTTCTCTGTCATTTTACCAAAGGAATAGATTTGTGCAACTAGCACCTCAATCAAGATAGAGGATTGGGAGCTGGACAGATTGTTAAGAGCACTAGCTGCTCTTGCAGAGAACCCAGGTTTGATTACCAGCACCCACATGGCAGCTAACAACTGTCTATAACACCAGTTCCAGAGGATCCAACACCCCCTTCTGGCCTCCACAGGCTTTGCATGACACAGATGCACTTACATGCACACAACACAATCAT
This sequence comes from Rhizomys pruinosus, assembly GCA_009823505.1. NCBI lineage: Eukaryota > Metazoa > Chordata > Mammalia > Rodentia > Spalacidae > Rhizomys > Rhizomys pruinosus. The sequence continues at coordinate 229,916 of VZQC01011114.1, forward strand.
ACATATAAAATCAAAATAAATAGGGGCTGGAGAGATGGCTTTGTGGTTAAGAACACTGGCTACTCTTACAGAGGACCTAAGTTTGGACCCAGGTTTGGTTCCCAGCCCCCACATGGCAGCTGACAACCATCCTTGACTTCAGGTCCAGGGGATCTGACACCCCCTCTTCTGTCTTCTGTGGGCTTTGCACAACACAGGTGCACTTACATACATACAGGCAAAACACTTATGTACGTAAAACATTTAAAATAATTTTTTTAAGTTAAAAACAAAATAAAAATTTTTTTTAATTTTTTGGAAAAGGATAGAGGATGACTCAATGGATAAGGGCTTGCCACCAAGCCTGATGACCTGAGTTCAGTCCCCAGGACTCACATAGTAGAAAGAGACCCAACTACCACAACTGTCCTCTGAATACCACACACAGATAATGGCATACACACACACACACACACACACACACACACAAACAACAAATAAATAAATATATATTTTTTTTAAACTGGAAATCTTTTAAAGAGGGAGAAAAAAAAAGGCAGGTTGGCCCAGGTGTGGTGGTGCATGCCTTTAATCCCAGCACTCAGAGGCAGAGGCAGGCAGATCTCTGTGAGTTCAAGGCCAGCATAGTCTACATAGTGACTATGTAGAGGGCAGCTGGTGCTACAGGGAAACCATGTCTCAAAAAGACCACCCCCCCCAAAAAAAACCACCTGGGGTTGGAGTTAGAGTTCAAAGGTAGAGGGCCTCTGAGCGTGTTTAAGCCCAACCTTGCAAAAATAAATAAGGGGCTGGAGAGAAGGCTTAGTGCCTGCTCTTGCAAAGGACCAAGTTTCAATTTTTTTTTTTTTTTTTTTGGTCTTTTCGAGACAGGGTCTCCCTGTAGTCCCAGCTGTCCTGGAACTCACTCTGTAGACCAGGCTGGCCTTGAACTCACAAAGATCCGCCTGCCTTTGCCTCCCAAGTGCTAGGATTAAAGGCGTGCGAAGTTTCAATTTTTAACACCACATGGTGGTTAACAAACTACATTTCCAGAGGACTCCAATGCCCTCTTCTGACCTCTGAAGGCATTGCATAACATGGTGCAATTACATGCACGCAGGCAATACACTCATACACAAAAATAAAAATAATAAAACATTTTAAAAATAGTAATAGGCTGGGCATGGTGGCGCGCACCTTTAATCTATTGAGTGGGTCTATTGAGTGAGTTCAAGACAGCCAGAGCGGGGCTGAAGAGATGGCCTAGCAGTTAAGAGCGCAGACCGCTCTTGCAGAGGACCTGGGTTGGATCCCCAGCACCCACATGGCAGCTGAGAACCGTCTGAAACTCCAATTCCAGGAGAACTCCAGTTCCAGGGGAATCTGACACCCTCTTCTGACCTCTGCGGCATTGCACGTCAGGGGTGCACAAACCTGCATGCAGACAGTACATTCATACACATACAGAATAAATTTTTTAAAAAATTAAAAAAAAAAAAAAAAAAAAAAGACAGCCAGAGCTACAGGGAGACCCTGTCTCAAAAAGAAAAAAAAAAAAAAAATGGTAATAATAGAGAAGAAAAATGGTGCTTTATTTAAGGGCTTAATGAAAGGAGTAGGGAGCAATGTGGGTAAATATAAATGAGCAATATAATCCGCCGTGGCTCCGCTGCTTCGTCCAAGCTGCCGTCTCCAACTGTCTCCGCGTGGCTCGAGCCTGCGGCCTCGCTCTTCCCCCGCGGCGCGAGCGACTGCGGCCTCCATGGAGAGCGGCGGGCACCGCCGCCTGGCCCGTCTGGCCCGCCTGCCGGCGCCGGTGCACCCCGACTCCCCAAGGCCCGACTCCCCGGCGGGATGTCGGCGGCCGCCGCGGCGCAGACCAACAGCAGCCAGAGCAGCGGCTGGAGCCCGGCTCTATGAAGAAGTTCAAGCCCAGGGAGGGCTTCAAGAATCGGGCGGCGTGCCTGTGCTTCTGCAACGAGCAGGAGGATGAGGTGCAGCTGGTGAGCAACAGTCGGTACCCAGACCAGTGGCTGTCCCAGGACCGCGGATGGAGCTGGAGGAGGAGCCAGGCTGCGCTGCTGTGAGGGAAGTGTATGGAGGCTGGAGTTAAAGGAAAATTAGGCAGACCCCTGGGCATATGTGAGCAAAATCAAGATCGAAAGCACAGAACATATGTTCATGTTCTCACAGTCACTGAAATATTAGAAGATTGGGAAGATTCTGTTAATACAGGAAGGAAGAGAGAGTGGTTCAAAGTAGAAGATGCAAAATTCTCCAGTGCCATAAACCTGTCCATGCAGAGTACCTGGAAAAACTAAAGCTGGGGTGTTCTCTAACCAATGGGAATTCTACATTCCCTTCCCTTCCAGATAACAGCGCATTGTTTGTGACTGCAGCACAGCCCTCTGAGGTGCCATCCAGTATCAGATAGAGAGTTAGGAGCCCCTCCCCCCCGACCCCTTTCCAGGGGAGAGGCCTTCTAGCTTTCCTTCCAGCACACCTGACTGCTGCTGGCAAACCCTGAATTTGCCATGCAGGGATTTCAAATAGTTTGCGTGTGTTTCAGATGCTTCCAAGTCTTTTAAAATTAACAACAAAATAGTGTACAAATATTTTAAGATGCCAAAGCCACCTGGAATTTTTTTTATGCCTTAATTTAACCCTCCTCCCCAATATTATTTTGGTTTCGGTTTTTGCAGACTTTTTTTCTTTTCACTTTTATCCACCTGACATCAGTCTATGATTTATTTTGCCAGATCAATTTGTTTGTTGGATGTATTTCCACCCTTAAGTTTTTCTCATTGATAGCATCAACATATTGACCAAATCCTTCTGTTGGAAATTAATAAAAAGATATTCTTGGTATTAAAGAAGTATTATCTACCCCAAAAACCTCATTTAAGAGGATCGTAATCTCAGTCCGGAAACTGCAGAGTTGGGCTGTTTTCGTAAGGTTCAGTGATTTTTGACAAAGGACTTCCATCTGCTATTTTCAGGAATTTGCCAACTCTTTGTCTGAATGTTCAGTTAGTTCTATGTCCCCTCAAACACAATAGTAATTCAACATGAACTATATAGAGCTGCTTATGTTTGGGAAATACTGTTAGCAAAATGCATGTAGTTGAGTACATCTCATCTGAAAACACTATCAATGGATTTATTTTTCATGCTTAGTTGCCAATTCCATTTATAACACTTAACACAGAATGCATCAGGACGACATTTCCCTCTGTGCTCTTTAGGACTACATTTCCCTCGATGCTCTTAAAATGCATTTTCAGTTTTGTAATTTAGTGACATCTCTTCAGTTCAAACTTTGTTTAGCACAGGATTGGAATCTAATCTTCAATGCCAGTGGCTATGTCACAGTTGAATAAAATGGTCCTTCTTGTTTGGCTGTTCCAGGCTTAAGATGGATGGGGCACATCTGAGTGTGATTGCTAGTGTCAGTAAGTTCCGTTGTCATCTAGAGGAACTAGAATGTGCATGAACCAAGAATTCATCATCTTTGTACTCAATTAAAACTGGCCATCCCATGTAGAGTACCTGTCCAAGAGCCCTGTACTTCCTCAGTGAGGTCAGGAGCAAAATGGGAGGGGAAAAAAAAAACAACCTTGGACTAAGATGTGGAGTGAGGAGAGTGAAAGATTTTTTTTTAATGTAGACATTGTTACCCTCTTGTAAATATTCTAACTGGCAAGCATAAAATAGAAAAAGTACAGTTAAAACATTTGCTCTGTAACTTAACCTTTAAATATATAATTGCTGCTAAAAATAGTCTTTACACTTCTAGAAAATTGGTGCCATTTTGAAAATGAGATCTTGTGTCATAAATTCAGCTCAACTAAATAAAAACATTAGTTTACAAATTAATGCTTTCAAAGAAATGAGTGAAGTAGACTTAACCAGTAATATTTCATTCTAAATTATGTAGTGTGATCAAACATGATCATCCAGAATTTTTATATTTTTCTTTGAACAGAGGACATGTATTCTGGGTGATTTTTAAAAAGGAAACATTTTCAGTTCCACAGGTTGACACTTTGAATCGGTCAAGAGACTTATGGTTTCTTTCTCAGTAATCTCTGAAATTTCTCTATACTAAACACAACAGAGAAACTGGATTGTTTTGTATATAAGACTGCTTCCACCTGAAATGCTATCACAAGGACTTGGGGAAATTTATCTTGTATATGTTATTCTTAGAGGTAATAATGCATGAACTTATTTTATAAACTCTTGACTGTATTGCCATGTAAAATATGTACAGTATTCATGTCAACCATCTCTTTAAAAAGTTAGCTTATAAATATTGTATTATTTCTTTGGTCAAACATTTGGACAAAGTCATGTCACCTGGGTCAAGATTTTCAGTGCCATCTAGCAAACCAACTGTCTTTCGTTTATGCAGCTAGCAAAAACTATGTAATAGTTTTCGCCTTCGATTTTATATGAGGAGTTCTCTTCACTATTCTGGATCCAGTATAGTGAAATTAAAGGCAAAGCCTAAGGTGATTTATTTCTCTTAAAAGAAAAAACCAACTTTAGGCAAAATAGTTGAATCTATTAAAGATAATAATGTCTACTATCTCAACCCTCCAAAGTCTGCAGTGTTGAGACTGTTGTTTGTGGAGTAGTTGAATAAAATTGGGCAGCTAAATTTTTCAGTCCCATGTGCCTCCTAAGTAAAAAAAAAAATAACTTATTGAAAATTGCAGAAAAGTAGAAACTTCCCTTTGTGGTGGTGTTTTTGTTTGTTTTTGTTTAATGACATTTTCCGACCAAGCCCACGCCATCTAATTTTTTGTCAGTCACATCGTATGAAGCATAAAAGGTCAAGAGAAATGATTGTATACACTGAACTGCTGTGCATGATCTCACTTGAGAGTGTCTCATTCTAACTGGTGTAAGAATCTTGACTTTTTTACATTTGGAAACATCAAATAAAAATGGAAACATAAAAAAATGAGCAATATATAAATGATAGCAATGTCTTGTGGGATATATACTGAATACAGATCAGTAAGAATATAAAGGGTGTAGGAGGTCAGTAACACTCCTCTACTTATGTAAAACTAAGAAAGTATCTGAGCATTTGTTAATACCTTAGGAGCATCAGTGACTAAGATTGTCCTTAAAAATAGAAAAACAGGGGGTAGGACACAGGGCTGACACTGTAGCCTTGGTGCCCCCTATTATCAGGAGACTTTTTTGACCACATTAGAAAGCTATTGCCATTCCTTTGTCAAAGAGTTATAATGCTCTGACCAAGATATCATCCAAGAATGTTATGGCAGAATGCATGATCTTGGATGGGGTGGAGTGGGATGGGGGGAAGGGAAAGGGAAATATGCCTGAACTGAATTGGAAAATGATGTATGAAATACACAAAGCATCAATAAAAAAAATAATAAAAAAAGAATGTTTTCCTTCCCATAGTATTTGTGCTTTAGTACTAGAATTAAAAGGAAGACTGCTAAACAACCCACAAGTCCATTGCAAACACAACTTGAACAGTCCCAAGAATTTGATGTGTCACCTCAGAGGAAAAAAATGGATCTTCTATCTCTCACTCTTTCTTGCCCTCTGCTCCAAAGCCCAGGGACTCTCGTGGAGGAGACTGGTGCATCAGATTGTAAGGGCCAAGGAGAGGGGTGAATTGTGAGATCACAGCAAAAGTGGACTGGATTTTTTTTATCAATATGTTTGTGTAAGCAAACCTCTTCAACTGGACTTGGGGACCCTGCATTGTACAAAAACCAGACTCAGATGTTAACTAGTTGGGTTTATATGAACACACCTTATTGCCTAAGTGCACTTGCTGGTCAAATAAAAAATTAAGAAAGAAAAAAATTTTAATTAAAATAAAATTAATAATAATAATAAATAAAACCTGAGCACAGTGTCATATACCTTTAATCTCAGCAGAGGTAGGTGGATCTCTGTGAGATCAAGGCCAGCCTGGTCTACACAGTGAGTTCCAGGCCAGCTGGGACTATAGGGATCCAGTCTCAAAAGAACCCCCCAAATTAATAATAATAGTAGTAATAATAATAAAGCAATAATAAACCTTTATTAAGACTCCCTATTAGGGACTGGACAGATGGCCTAGCAGTTAAGAGCGTCAACTGCTCTTGCAGAGGACCCAGGTTAGATCCTCAGCACCCACATGGCGGCTGAGAACCATCTTTAGCTCCAGTTCCAGGGGAATCTGACACCCTCTTCTGACTTCCGAGGCATTGCACAACATGGGTGCACAAACCTACAGTACATTTATACACATACAAAAATAAATTTTTAAAAAGACTGCCTATTAATATATGAATTAATATTAACTGATATCACATGGCTATAAGAAGAGAATATCATTTGAGCTTGTATTTCTATGATTACTGATGAGATTGAAAATTTTCCATGAGCTTATTGGCCATTCATACCTTTTTTCTGTGCCTTATGTAAACACATAAATTGCTGTTGTTTTTATCTTGACTGTTCTGTTATTTATTGGGTTCTGTTATTGGGGTGTAGGAGTTTATTGATGTTAATCAGAATGCATCTGCATAATAAATATTTTCTCTCAGCATATTTCCTGCCATTTAACTTTGTGATAGTGCTTATCCAATAAAGTGATTCATAATTCTGTGCACTCTGCATTTCTGTCATGGCCTTTTTTGCATATGCCTTTTTGAGACAGGGTCTCCCTGTAGCCCCAGCTGTCCTGGAACTCACTATGTAGACAGGCTGGCCTTGAACTCACAGAGATCTGCCTGCCTCTGCCTCTCTAGTCCTGGACTTAAAGGCACATGCCACCATGCCCGACAAGACCACTTCTCTCACAGAGAACCCAGGTTTTGTTCCCAGCTTCCACATGGTAGCTCACAACCATACGTAACTCCAGTTCCAGGGGATCTGATACATTCTTCTGGCTTCTGTGGATGTCAGCATGCATATCGTGCACAGACATACATGTAGACAAACACGCATACACATAAAGATAAAATAAATATTTTAGAAAGAGTGGTTCTTTGCCTGGGGCCTGCTTCTAGCCTCTGCCCCAGTGTTGCCATTTGTCCTTCCTGGACTTTCCCACTATTCAGCTAGTCCCTGTACAAAGTCTCAGCTCAGAATCCTTTACCTCACTGTCATTCCCAATACAGCCCACATTTGGTGCCAACCTCTCTTCCATTCTCCTTTTTTGTTTGTTTTGTTTGGGGTGTTTGTGGTTTTTTTTTTGAGATGGGTTCTCTCTGTACCCTCTGCTGGCCTGGAATCGATATATAGACCAGGTTGGCCTTGATTTCATCGAGATCTGCCTGCCTCTGCCTCCCAAGTCCTGGGACCACTCTGCCCAGATCTTCATTCTCCTATTTTTATAAATGAAACTGTAGATGACCCTGGAACCCACTGCAGTCATAGACCAAATAACAGTGGTTCTGTGACTGACATAATATATAATGCTAGACACAAAAGATTACAATGGAGCTGAAATTTTCATTTATTTTGAGACAGGGTGTCACTATGTAGCCTAGGCTGGCCTCCAATTCACAGCCTGCTGCTTCACCCTGTAAGGTTATGGCGTGCTCCCCCCGGAATGAAAAGCCATGAGGTCTGAGTTCTTCGGAGCAAAGTTTAATTCAGAGTAGCCGGGGCTAGGCTTAGGGGAGAGAAGGAGCCAAGCCAAGCCCAGAATGGCCTTTGGCTTGGGAATTTAAGGGAGAAGGTGGGGATGGGATTCAGGGGGAGTGGGGGTGGGTCGGAGTCTGGAATCTGACTTCCAGAAGGGCGAGGTGGAAGATTCCTGGGTAATTGGTGGTGGCCTGCTTTAGCATAGCCAAAGGCCATGCCTGGTGTTGCAGGTTCTTGGGCAACTTGGATCTTAGGTGACTGCATTCTGATGGGCTTCTGGAGCTCACACCCTGACACACCCCACCTGACCAGTGCTAGGATTATAGTCGAGCACTACACCAGGCTTGAAGCTGAAATGTTCCTTTCTCCTGGGGATGTCATGACCCTAACATTACAGAATGCATTAATTATATGCTTCTTTGGTCAAGCTGTTATAAACAAACCTATTGCGCTTCTCTCTCTCTCTCTCTCTTTTTTTTTTTTTTTTGGTGTTTTTGTGACAGGGTCTCCCTGTAGTCCCAGCTGCCTGGAACTTGCTTTGTACACCAGGGTGGCCTTGAACTCACAGAGATCCACCTGCCTCTGCTTCCTAAATACTGGGATTAAAGGAGTTACTTGTTGCTATAACAAATAAAGGCACTTGTTACCAAGCCTGACAACCCGAGTTCTATCCCACAGACCCACACTGTAGGCAGGAGAGAATTGACTCTCAAAAGTTGTTCTTTGACCTCTAGGTAGCACAGGCAAGCACACAGACACAGACACACAGACAGACACACACAGTAGATAAATGAATATAATGGAGGAAAAAGAAGGGCAGCTTAAAGAACAATAGGCTTATTTTGGCTCATGGTTGGAAGGGACGAAGTCCACCATGGTGAGGAAGTCGTGGAGGTAGAAGCCTGAGGTGGCTGGCTGGCCACACAACATCTGCAGTCAGGCAGCAGTCTGATAAATGCTGAGGCTACACCTGCTTTCTCTTTCTCTCTCCTGGTATAAATATTGAAGCGACTCTTCTCTAAGAAGCCACACCCAAGCTGGAGACAGGGCTCAGCTGTCAAGAGCACTTGCCGCTCTTCCAGAGGACCCGTGTGGAGTGGCTCCCAACTCCCTGTAGCTCCAGCTCCAGGGGATCTGACACCTTCTTCTGGCTTCTGAAGGCACCTAGACACATGTGGCATGCGGTCACACACGTGGACAGCTAGATACACACACACACACACGCACACACACACACACACACTTTTTGAAAAGAGGCCCAGGAGCTGGAGAGATGGCTCAGCATTTAAGAGTACTGGATGCTCTTCCGGAGGACCTGGGTTCAGTTCCCAGCACCCATATGACAACTAACAACCATCCTTAACACAGTTCTAGGGGATCAAACACCCCTCTTCTAGCTTCCATGGGCATTACATGACACAGGTGCACTTACATAGAGTGCATGCAAAACACTCACACACATACACATATAAATAAATAAATAAATAAATAAATAAATAAATAAATAAATAAATAAAAGCAGGCATGAATGCAAACTCACACTCCAGAATATCCCTTATTCTTTCCTGGAGTACTTTTCTATTTTTGATAAAGTACAACTCTGCTTCATAATGGCTCAATCTGACATTCTTTTCTGTAGCAGAGTCAAGGATCCAGCTTTCTCCTCAATGGAAGTCCCTAAAAGATGAAGGGAGCTCCTCAGATGCTGATGGTGGTTCTGGACTACATCACCACAGACAGAACCACATAACCTCTCCTTCAATGCTTTTTGGGAGTCCTACTCACTCCTTGTTGGAGCAGCCTGATGGAGTAGCCCAACAATGCTCCCAAAAGCCTAGCACCTGGGGAATATGTTCTATGAGAAACTGTGTTCACTATCATCATCCTCCATCCTTTGTATTAATTACTTTTCTCATTGTTGTGACTAAATATCTGACAAAAGCAATCTGAGGAGAAAAGAGCCTATTTTAGATTCAAGTTTGAATGACACAACCTACCCTGGCAGGGAAGGCATGACCACAGGACTGTGAGGCAGCTGGCCACATTCCAGAGCAGACAGGAAGCAGGGCTAGGCTAGGGTGACGTGGGTGTAGACTGTCACCCACAGACCCATGTGCTTGAGCACTTGGTCCCTGGATGATGGCACTATTTGGGAAAGTTGTGGAAATTTTAGGAGGTGGAGCCTCGCTGGAGGAAGTGGATCACTAGGGGTTGGCCTTGAGGCTTCATAGCTAGGCCACACTTCCTATTTACTCTCTGCTTCCTGAGTGTGGAAGATATGTAACTAGTCAGCTTCTTGCTCCTGCCCACCAGGCCTTCCCCACCTGCATCCATAAACCCTCTCCCAATGATGGACTGTATCTCTCTGCAACTGTAAGCCAGAATCAACCATTTCTCCCTTAAATTAAGCTCTTCCCCAGTTACTTACTTCTCCATGAAGGCTCTGCCTGATAGTGATTCCATAACCCTCCAACACAGTACCAACCAACCATCTGCAGACCAAGTATTCAAACACGTGATCCTATGAAGGACATTTCATATTCAAACCATAACAACCATTTAAGTAAAACAACACTTATAATAATGTCCTCATTTAAATATGATAAAGGCATCTCTGGAGATGTTGCTCTTTGTATTAAACTACACACATAACATGTATTAGTCACTTTTCTGTTGCTGTGATGAACCACCATGACCAAGGGAACTTATAAAAGGAAGAGTTTATTTGAGCTTACGATTGATGGTTCCACGGAATCAGAGTCCATTGCAGTGGGGAGGCATGGTGGCTGGGGCTGAAGCAGAAAGCTGAGGTTCACATATCCAATGAGCACAGTCAAGAGAGAGAGACTGGAGACTGGCAAGGCTTGCTAAACTCCCTAAGCCCAACCCCAGTGATGTACTTCCTCCAGCATGGCCACACCTTCTAAGACCTCTGAAAACAGTGCCACCAACTGGGAACAAAATGTCTGAATATTTACAGCCTATGGGGGACATTCTCATTCAAACCATCACACAACATCCTTACTAGTCACACAAAGCTTCAAGAGAAACCTATAAGTGTCCACCTCATCCCCAGCATATGGGCCATCCCCTTCCATGGCCCCTGAGCACTTTCTTTCTTTTCTTTTTCTTTCTTTCTTTCTTTCTTTCTTTTTCTTTTCTTTTTTTGGAGTCTTTTTGAAACAGGGTCTCCCTGTAGCCTCAGCTGTCCTGGAACTCACTATGTGGACCAGGCTGACATTGAACTCACAGATCCACCTGCCTCTGCCTCCTGAGTGCTGGGATTAAATGTGTGTGCCACCGCGCCAGCCCATCCTGAGCACTTTCTAGAGGTGCTGATGATACGAAACCTTCAGTCAGGTGTCCCCACCACTTATACCTAACTCCACTGGAAGGTGCTGGAGCTGGTCAGGCCTCTCCACAGCTAGGTCTTCACATCCATGACAGGCTCAGTCTGTTATAGAGTCTTTCAGGAGCCTCTCCTCTCCATCACTATTCTGGAAAGCTGTTTGCTGCTGCAATACATGAGCCCAATTTTCCATCCCACCTCCAAACCAGAGCAGCAAAGGCTGGGGATCCAGAACAGGTCCTCACAAATGGGGCATGGAGTGCTAGTGCATCACAACCTAAGCATTCTGAGAGTCTGATAACTCAAGAAAAATTTCTTGAGCTTACATTACTCACCCAGGAAGCCATTGTGGCTGGAGGACACTGGGGAGCCAAATGGGGGAACTGAATCTCAAGGCCAGCCTCTACCAAACTCAGGAAGTCCAAGGTCATTTAGAACAAAGGGATGCTTGTGTTTCTAACATGTCAAGTGTGATGATGCAAACCTGTTATCCCAGCAAGGAGGTTCAGGAGTTCAAAACAAGCTTTATGAACACAGCAAGTTCAAGGCCAGCCTGGGCTATGTAAGACCCTGTCTCAAAAAATAAAGTAAACAGGGGTTGGAGAGATGGTTTGGTGGTTAAGAACACTGGCTGCTCTTACAGAAGACCTTGGTTCAGTTCCTAGCAGCTTCCAATTATCCATAACTCCAGTGTCAGAGATCCAATGCCATCTTCTGGTTTCTACAGGCACCCAGCATCCAGGTGCACATACATAGGTGCAGGCACATACTCACACAGATAAAATAAACATAAAATCTTTTGAAAAATAAATAAAAGCTGTATTGGTACAAGAGTGGCACTTTTTTTTGGTCTTTTCAAGACAGGGTCTCCCTGTAGCCCCAGCTGTCCTGGAACTCACTCTGTAGACCAGGCTGGCCTTGAACTATAGAGATACACCTGCTTCTGCCTCACAAGTGCTAGGAATAAAGACGTGCGCCACCATGCCCAGCAGTAATGGCACTTTTATCTTGGAAATAATCAACCTAATTGGACTGAAAGCCCATTTAATGGGAGGGAACTCATGTGTGGTACTGTAAATACAGCCAAATACACATGGCTGGAGAGGTCATGGATCTTAGAGAAAGCCCTTAGGCTGTCACATCCCTACACAGATGTAACATCTTCCTATATGCTAAATTTGGATCCTTATATTTACAGACAAGTATTCCAGTCACCATTTATCAAAGCTTCTTTTGCAATAAACAAGAGTATTGCAGAGTCCCACAACTGGTTACATACAGATAATAAGTGTCTGTGAGATGCCCAGCCTTAAGTGACACATCTACAATGGAACATCTACACCTAAGGTTCTGTGGGTCGTCCCATTTATTCCCATGGTGAGCCATGTAGAAAACACATACAGGAAAGAACACCAAACAGATGCATATTATACGGTATCCAAATACAGAGAAAGCTTTATCAAAAAAAAAAAAAAATGGCTGTGTTTTGGTGCACAGACCTGCATGCAGACAGTACACTCATACAAATAAATAAATAGATAGGTGATAGATAGATAGATAGATAGATAGATAGATAGATAGATAGATAGATACATAGATACATAGATACATAGATACATAGATACATAGATACATAGATACATAGATACATAGATACATAGATAAAGGTTTTAATAATGGCCATGTTTTATAGCCAGCGTGACTCATATCCCATGGCCAAATCCTAGACCTTTGTGTCACTATATCCCACCCCATGGGCAGAGCCAGGGAAGTCCCATTGGTTAGAATGCAAGCCAATTCAAACCTAACTTAACTGATTTTTCCCACAAAGTTCATGGAAAATAGTGGTATAGGGGTAGAGAGAATGCTAATCTCTCAATTCTCATTAACAAAGCTCTCTCATGTAACAGAAGACAGTGAACAAAAATGGCCAAAATATAGATAGTAAGAGTCTACATGGGGCTGGAGAGATGGCTTAGCGGTTAAGAGCACCGACTGCTCTTCCAGAGGACCCAGGTTTGATCCCCAGCACCCACATGGTGGCTGAGAACTGTCTTTGACTCCAGTTCCAGGGGAATGTGACACCCTCTTCTGACCTCCTCAGCATTACACGGGTGCATAAACCTACATGCAGACAGTACATTCATACACATAAAAAATAAAAAAATAAATAAAAAGAAAAAGACATAAAAAAAAGAGTCTACAGGGTGTGGGTCCCTGGACAGGACTCATATTAAACTTCACCTACCGAGGCCTCAGAGACCATTGCAGAAGAGGGGGTGGAAAAATTTTAAGACCTGGGGAAGGAGGTACATGACTGTGATTCAGCCTTGTCATTTCCATGGTGGGCCATGCAGAAAGCAAGCACAAGAAAACACAGCACACAGACACATGGTAAGATATGAATCCAAATATAGATTCAAATGAATGGATCATTATATAGGCAGTGTGACCTCACCTCCCAGGGTCCAACCCCAGACCTTTGCACATCACATCCAGACTCATGGGCATAGTCAAGAAGCTCCTGTGACTCTCACTTGTGCCTCTCTGGGAGGTGCTGGCTGGAAATGCTAGCCCATGCATGCTTAAGCTCAGATTAGATTCACCTACATCTCCCCCTTTTTTGTATTAGCTTTCACAAGCTCACATAGTATCAGAGAAATAGTGGTCAACTGTCTTTGTCTGTCCCAAATGGCCATGACTGCTCTGTAAAAATACTCAGACTAGGCATTAGATTGTTGGCCTGTGCAGCTCTGAGGGGAAAGAAATCCAGCCACCCAGAACACAGGTGGGCCTGTTGTAGCTAGGGGACATGGGTGCATAGAGATTGGTTGCTTTGGCTGGATCAACTGGAGGACAGGGTGTGGACTGGGTACATCAGCCAGGCAGATTGTTGGAGTATTGGATTATTGGCCTGCTGTGCATAGAGATTGGTTTCTTCGGCCAGACCAGCTGAAGCACAGGGTAAAGGCTAGGTGCTCCAGCCAGATGGAGTATTGGATTGTTGGCTTCTGCAGCTGTGGGGCCAGACACCCAGCCAGCCAGAACACAAGTGGGCCTGTTGCCTCTAGGGGACACAGGTGCATAGAGATTGGTTGCTTTGGCTGGATCACTTGGAGCACAGGGTGTGGGCCAGACAGGTCAGCCAAGCGGATTGTTGGAGTATGAATTTGCCACACCAACTCCAGTGTCACCTGTGTGAGCAATGATGAAAGTCATATTCAAGGCAGGCAGGGGAGCAAAGTCCTTCAGGATCTGACCCCTTGGAGGTCCCTGAAAGAGTGCTCGGCCTTGACCATTTCCCGATATATTCCTAAGATGTCACGCTTCCTTGGTGCTGGGCTTGGCATGCTGTCTTTCTTAGTTACAATATACTTTCTGAATACAACAAAGTCCTCTCTCAAGTTTAATTAAATGTTTCTTATAGACAAAGGACAAAGTTACCTAGATGTTCTGGGAGATGGCAATAATAGCCAAATACCTCCCCCAGTTTTAGGCCACTCTTGGAGCAGGAACTTTCTGTAAATCTTAGTCAAATTAAATATAAAAATATTTTTGAGTACGACCCTCCTTTCTTAAAAGCTCTTGCAAAAATTCATTGGAAAAACAACATTACATTGGGTGATATGATAGACCAATTACAAAATAATGAATTGTTTGTAGAAAGTTCAAAATAGGATAATCAAGCAAGAATGATGTTTTCTATCATGACTGTTACTGAGTAAAATGGGAATTCCAGTGGCAGTCGTGTATGATGGAAAGCATTATTTAATCAAAGGCAGATGGTGGGCTCCTCCTTTAGGAAAAAATAGCATACAGAGAGTCCCTGATTCTCCCCTTCCTTTCACAGGAACATATAATGAATAGAAAGATAGATGGGTTAATATAGATGGGCAGTGGGTCCTTTACTATACTTTAAACTTCATGCAAAAATTGCTAAGAGCTAGGGCCCCTTGGTGCTTATTAACTCCACAATAAAAACAATTATTAATCAAATATACAATAGTAAATGTGGCATTGCACACACTGTACCAAAGCAAGTCATGTTGAAAAATTGGCTCCAGGTGCATTACAATTGGCCTGAGCCATTTCCCTATGTTCTCAGCAGAAGAAAGCCCTAAATCTTGACTCGGATTACATTTTAACAGGCCCGAGCCGTTTCCCTGGGAGACAGAAAAAGAAAACCTTAAGGTCACAAAGTAAAGGTTGTTTTAGTGATAAAGTAATAATAAAAAGAAAAGCCACAATCTCTTAGTTCTTAAAAGTTTTGTTCCAGACTTGTGCCTGCAGTTTTGTGACCATTGTCTAAACTTAAAAATGTATTATGCTGTAATCTGCCAACTGTGACCTATGACTATGTACTTTGGTTAATGTATGAAAATTGAATTATTAGTAACCTGTCCAGTAGTTCTGGGAAGTTTGCCAACCCTCCTTGCTGTTTCTTCTTGAATGTACTATAAAATCACTGCCTTGAGCTCAGTAAAATCGCAGCAGAATCAAAGCCCCTCTGTGTCGTTTCTGACTGTCACCGCCGACCCTGTGTTTTCCTGATTACCAAGGATCCTGCTTTCCCGCAGTTGAGACCCCCGGTGGCCCAGTCTGTGGCATGAAATTATTGGACTGTTGTACATAGAGATTGGTTGCTTCAGCCAAACCAGCTAAAGCACATGGTATGAGCAACTCGGGCCCTCCCCTCCCCCACACTCACCAACTGAAATTGTGAATCGAGTGTCCAGGTGGGACTACAGTGAGTCCCACAACCAACCTAGAGGAACTGGCTGGCAGGAAGCAGAGGAAGCACAGTGCTCAGAGGGTATCATCTGGGTTGTTTACCTACCCAGTTTTTGGAGAACCTGCAGAACATAAAGGGAAGAGTGAACTATACCTTCCAATATATAACCAAAATTGAAAGCCTGAAACATAGACGAGTCAACACTCCATAAACAACAAGAAAACAATGAAGGCATCTGAAGGAATCAAGGAAAGCAAGCCTTCAACACAGTGAAGAAACATTTGAGATGCTCATCAAAATATAAACAAAAAACAAACCCATATGCCAAAACCACAATGAAAGAACAATATGGGAAAAGCACAGAATAATTCCACACTAAACTCTACCAAACTTTAGAAGACTCCTACAATTAGACCTCCCTAGAGGTAACCCAGGACACAGATCTTAGAAGAACAATCAAAGACATATTCAAAGAAATCATAGAATATAAAGAACAAATCAGAGAACTAAGGGGAGAGAATGAAAAACTCAGGAAGGACATAGAGGGAGAAAATGACAAACTCTGGAGAGAACTAGAGGGAGAGAATGACAAACTCTAGAAGGAAGTGGAAATACTGAAAAGATCCCATGCTGAAATGAAAAAAGGAAACCAACTAGCAAAGCAAGGAGCTACAAGAAGAGATTGAGATGCTCCAAAAGGAAAGGGAAATATTAAAGAAGTCACAAGATTAAATGAAAAATGAAATCAAACACTCATTCAGGCAAGAGAAAAGAATGGGAAAAAGCCTCAGAAGCAGAATGGAGGAAGCAGAAAAAAGAATATCAGACCTGGAAGATAACACAGAACAACTAAAAAGCTCAAGTAAAGACTATGAAAAATTTAAAAATACACAAGAGTGGAACAACCAGGAAATGTGGGACACTATGAAAAGGTCAAACCTCCACATCATAGGGATAGAGGAAGGAGAAGAATCCCAAGAGAATGGTATTAATCAGATCTTCAACAGAATAATAGAAAAGACAAAAAAAAAAGAATAGATGAAAATTTCCCCAAACTAAAAAAGATCAGAAAAGAAACTCCCCATGCCATATTATAGTTAAAACACCAGACACCCAAACAAAGACAAAATTCTGAAAGCCAC
Source organism: Rhizomys pruinosus (assembly GCA_009823505.1). NCBI lineage: Eukaryota > Metazoa > Chordata > Mammalia > Rodentia > Spalacidae > Rhizomys > Rhizomys pruinosus. The sequence continues at coordinate 246,747 of VZQC01011114.1, forward strand.
AAGAGAAAAACAGCAAGTTACATATAAGGGGAAACCTATCAGAATTACAGCTGACTTTTCAGTGCAAACTATGAAAGTAAGAATAACATGGACGAAAGCATTCCCAATGCTAAACGACTATAGATGCCAACCCAGGTTACTATGCCCAGAAAAAATGTTGATTATAGTTGAAGAAGAAAGAAAAATCTTCCATGACATAAACAAGATGAAAGAATATATGACTGGGGCTGGAGAGATGGCCTAGTGGTTAGCAGTTAAGAGTGTCAACTGCTCTTGCAGAGGACTCGGGTTCAATTCCCAGTACCCACATGGTGGCTGAGAACCATCTTTAACTCCAGTTCCAGGGGAATCTGACACCCTCCACTGACCTCCATGGCATTACACGACATGGGTACACAAACCTACATGCATACAGTACATTTATACACATCAAAATAATAAAATTTAAAAATTTTTTAAAGTCAAAAATCAGGGCAGAAATCAATGAAATAAGAACAAGGAAACAATACAAAAAAAATCAATGAATCCAAAAGTTGGGTCTTTGAAAGAATAAATAAGATAGACAGAACTCTAGCACATTTAGACAAAAGAAAGAGCAACTCCAAATCGATAGAACAGACAATGAAGATCCAATCCTACAGGAATACTTCAAAAAACTATATGCTACTAAATTTGAAAACCTACGAGAAATGGATTATTATCTGAAATCCTGGGAATCACCAAAGCTTAACCAAGAAGAGATTGACAACTTAAACAGACCCATAATATATGGAGAAATTGTAGATGTAATAAGAAACCTCCCAAGTAAAAAAAGACCAGGCCCAGATGGTTTCACAGCAGAATTCTATAAAACATTTAAAGAGGACTTACTCTATAAAACATTATTCTATGAAACATTTAAAGAGGACTTACTCAAACTGTTCAGAAGGATACAAGCAGAGGGAAATTTCCCAAATTCCCCCCCCCCTTTTTTTTGGTCTTTTTGAGACAGGGTCTCCCTTTAGCCCCAGCTATCCTGGAATTTTCTCTGTAGACCAGGCTGGCCTTGAACTCACAAAGATCCGCCTGCCTCTGCCTCCCAAGTGCTAGGATTAAAGGCATGCTCCACCACACCTGGCTTCCAGATTCCTTCTGTGAAGCTAGCATCACTCTAATACCAAAACTAGGCAAAGATACAAACAAAAAAGAGAACTTTAAACCCATTTCATTAAAGTGAACACATCCCAACCCAACCTAAGGGGAAAAAAATAAAATGAAATGAACACAGACACAATAATTCTCAACAAAATACTTGCAAACCCAATCTGCAGAACAGGGTGCGTGGTAGAACATAAGGGCTGAGATTGGGGTGAATGGTGAAACTACAGTAATATAGACTGGACACTTATTTTGATCAACCTGATTGTACATACAAGCCCCACCAGCTGGATGGTGGGAGCCTTGGGCTATGTGGGTTTGAGCATAGCTGCTTGCAAATTGGTTTTACATGAAGGATGCTTGTACTCATTACTTACTGTTAAAAAACTGAAATAAAAAATAATACTTGCAAACCACATACAGACCCACATCAAAAAGATCATCCATCATGACCAAGTTGGATTCATACCAGATATACAGGGATGGTTCAACATATGAAAATCAGTAAATAACATTGTGCTGGTTTCAATACTTAAACCCCCATAGGCTTTAAGTATTCAGACATTTGTCCCCAGTTGGTGGCACTGTTTTTGGAGGTCTTAGAAGGTGTGGCTGTGCTAGAGGAAGTATGTCACTGGGGGCAGGCTTAGTGAGTTTAACAAACCTCGTGGTCTCCAGTTGCCCTCTCTCTGCTTCCTGTGCTCATTGCAAGATGTGACCCTCAGCTTCCTGCTCCAGCTCCAGCCGCCATGCCTCGCTCCACAATGGACTCTAATTCCCTGGAACCGTCAATCTTAAGCTCAAATAAACTCTTCCTTTTCTAAGTTCTTTTGGTCATAGTGTTTTATCACAGCAACGGAAAAGTGACTAATACAGTTATTTGGTACCAGAGAATGGGCTGTTGGCTGTGAAGAACCTGACCATGTGGATGTTTGGAGAAATGTGGAAGACTTTTGAACTTTGGGCTAGAAAAGCTGTTGACTACTGTAAGCAGAGCTTAAAGGGCCATTCTAGTAGAAGCCTGGAAGAAAGCATGGCTGCAAAAATTGTAGTTCCAGAGGATATTTTGATAAAGAGTCTGGCAGCAGTTTGCCCACAGCCCAAATGCTTGCCTGATGCTAAGTTGAAAAGCAATGGACTAATGTCTTTGGTGGAGGATATTTCAAGACAGCCTAATGTAGAAATGGTGGCGTGGCTTTTAATGGTGAATATTATACAGATCTACAGTGAAAAAGAGCAAATGGGGCAGAGGAAATGCAGAATGTACAGTTTGGATCTGAAAAGTACACTAGGAAGATTAAAGGTGTGGCCAAGGCATGTGAAGGAGAGGCTCCCTTTCATAAGGAGGCTAAAGTGATTAAGGAGAGGCCTAGATATTTACAAGTAAACAATGGGAAAGGTGAGATTAAAATGATTAAGGAGAGGCCTTGAGATTTACAAGTAAACAACAGAATCAATACCTTCAGGGCAAGACCACACCCAGCTAATCCTCCAACAAGTCCAGGGCAGAGAAAAATTGCAAATGTGGTTAAAGTAGGAGAGAGTCCATCCTGATCTTGCAGCCAGATTTGGCAATTTCATTCACGTGGTGCTGGCTTTAGAGGCATGAGGTTTGCAAGAGTGAAGGGTCATCAGTTCTTCCTCCACAGTTTCAGAGAGCCACAGAGGCAAGGCAGAATGCAGCAGGGGCGTCCATGAATGAAGAAGGCCCTGATAGGTCATTGCGTGAAGCTGTGAATGTGAAGCCTGGTTGGCAGCGAAGACCCCAAGAAGACATTCAATATGCCAGACCTGTGAGATATTTGCCAAGGACAGCTGCATACAGGGAGTGGTACCAGCCTAAGAAAGAGATGTATGTTGCAAGCAAAGCTGGAAGAGCTGAGCCATCTAAGCCCTTTGGAAGTCAAGTCCCAGAAGTTGCACATGGAGCTACTGGACTTGGAGTTTGCCCTGCTGGTTTTCGGTCTTGATTTGGTCCAGTATTTCCTCATTATGCCTCTATTTCTCCCTTTTGGAATGGGAATGTGTATTCAGTTCCATTGTACATTGGGAGTTTGTAATTTGACTTTTGATTTTACAGGAGCTTACAGTTAGGAGATTGGCCTGAGTCTGAGAAGAGACTTTGGACTGTAGACTTTTGAATGGCACTGAAACTGGTAAAGACTATGGGGACGTTTAAGATTGGACTAAATGCATTTTGCATTTTATATGGTCAGGAGCCTATGGGGGCCAGAGAGTAGAATGTGGTGGTTTGAATGAGTGTCCCCCATAGGCTCTAGGTTTTCAGACGTTTGTCTCCAGTTGGTGGCGCTGTTTTTGGAGGTCTTGAGGTGTGTGGCCGTGCTGGAGGAAGTATGTCACTGGGGGCAGGGTTAGTGAGTTTAACAAGCCTCGTGGTCTCCAGTCTCACTCTCTGCTTCCTGTGCTCTTTGCGAGATGTGACCCTCGGCTTCCTGCTCCAGATCCAGCCGCCATGCCTCCCACCACAATGGACTCTAATTCCCAGGAACCATCAATCGGAAGCTCAAATAAACTCTTCCTTTTATAAGTTCCTTGGTCATGGTGCTTTATCACAGCAACAGAAAAGTGACCAATACAATAAGGCAAGAAAAGGAAATTAAAGGAGTACTAATTGGAAAAGAGGAAGTCAAGCTATCCCTTTTTGCAGATGATGTGATTGATAGTTTACCTAAGGGATGCTAAAAACTCCACCAGAAAACTACTAGAAATGATTAAGAGTTTCAGTAAACTGGTGGAATACAAAATTAACCTAGAAAAATCAATAGCCTTTCTTTACACCAACAACAAGCCCCCAAAGAAGGAATACAAGAAGACCTTCCCACTCACAATAGCTTCAAAACAATAAAATACCTAGAGACAAATCTAACCAAAGACACCAAAGATCTCTACAACAAAAATTTAAACCCCTGAAGAAGGAGATTGAAGAAGACATCAGAAGATGGAAAGACCTCACATGCTCATGGACTGGGAAAATTAATAAAAGTAAAAAGGTCCATTCTACCCAAATTAATATACAGATTCAATGCAATCCCAATTAAAATCCCCAAGAGTTTCTTCACAGGCTTGGGAAAAAAATCCTTAATTTCATATGGAAAAACAAAAGAACCCAAATAGCCAAAGCAACCCTGAGCAAAAAGAGCAATAAAGGGGGGATCTCTATACCAGGCTTCAAACTATACTACAGGACTATAGTCATAAAACAGCCTGGTCCTGGCACAAAAACAGACCTGCAGAACAATGGAACAAAACTTAAGATCCAAAGTTGAGCAGATACAATTTCAGCCACCTCATATTTGACAAGGGGGCCAAAAAGACTCAAAGGAGGAAAGACAGCATCTTCAGCAAATGGTGTTGGCAAAACTGGATCACCACTTGTAGAAGAATAAAGTTAAACCCCTACCTCTCATCCTGTACAAAAGTCAACTCTAAGTAGATCAAATACTTCCACATGAAACCCAAAACTCTGAAGGTGATAGAAGAAAAAGTTGGCAGCAACCTACAAGACATAGGTGTAGGAAAAGACTTTCTAAATCAGACAGCAGCTGCACAGGAAATTAGGTCAACAATTTACAAGTGGGACCTCATTAAACTCAAAAGTTTCTGTACAGCAACAGAAACAATCAGGGAAGTGAAGTGAAAACTCACAGAGTGGAAGGAAACCTTCACCATACATATATCTGACAGAGCATGAAATTCCAGAGTGTATGGACTACTCAAAAAACAAAGAAGAAAATAAATGACTCACTCAAAAGATGGAGTAAAGAGCTGAACAGAGACTTCACGAGTGAAGAAATAAAGATGGCTGAGATACGTCTTAAAAAGTGTTCAACATCGGGGCTGGAGAGATGGCCTAGTGGTTAAGAGTGCCGACTGCTCTTGCAGAGGACCTGGGTTTGATCTCCAGCACATACATGGCAGCTGAGAATGGTCCGTAACTCCAATTCCAGGAGAACTCCAGTTCCAGGGGAATCCAACGCCCTCTTCTGACCTCTGTGGCATTGCACGACATGGGTGCACAAACCAACATGCAGACAGTATGTTCATACACCAAAATAAATAAATAAATAAATAAATAAATAAATAAATAAATAAATAAATAATTGTGTTTGACATCACTAATAATTAAGGAAATGCAAATTAAAACCACTTTAAGATATCATCTCACTCCAATAAAACTGGCTAGGATCAAGAAAACAAAAGGTACCCAATGCTGGAGAGGTTGTGGGGAAAGGGGCACACTCATCCACTGCTGGTGAGAATGTAAACTCATACAACCACTATGGAAATCAGTGTGGAGAACCCTTAAAAGTCTCAAATGGTAGCACCTGACCCAGTCATACCACTCCTGAGTATATACCCACAAGACTCATCCTACTGCAGAGATACATGCACATCCATGTTTATTACAGCTCTATTCGCAACAGAGAAGAGCTGGAACCAACCCAAGTGCCCCTCAACCAACAAGTGGATAGAGAAAATGTGGTACATCTACACAATGGAGTTCTATGCAGCAGTAAAGAAAGATGACATCATGAAATTTGCAGGTAAATGGATGGAACTAGAAGATATTATGTTAAGTGAAGCAACACAGTCCAAGAAAAACAAAAGACGAATGGTATCCCTCATCTGTGCATGCTAGCTCCAAGTAGCTAGTTGTAAGACAAACTGAGAAAAGTTAATGTTGTATTCCTCATGATCTGAAAACAACTATGCCCTTGTATTGTGAATTCCTGAACAGATTCTGGAATTGGCCTACCATTTATTTTCAGACTTTGGAATTTTGGTATATGGGTGGAGGATATATATGCATATTTTAGAGTAATATAAAATCAAAATGGAAAAATGTGAATCCTGAAATATGATATAGAAATAACATACTGTTTGTTTTCAGACGACATAATTTTAATATAGGTGTGATGTATATGCAACAGATATGTATACGTTGAAACAACACAAATTAGAGGGAACAACAACAAAAGAATGGGGACAAAACAGAAATAAAATGAAACAAAATTAAACAAAACAAAAAACCTGAAACTGTGACGTTCTCCCAAAAACAATAATCCTCTCTGCTTTGGAAAAACTCTGGAAAGACTCAGAAAAAGATGCAACACATGTATGGATGAATGAATTCAGGTGAAGTGGGCAGCATGGAAAGGGAAATGAGTCTAAACTGGATTGAGAAATGATGTATGATGTATGAAAAAGTTTAATAAAAATAAAAAATATATTAACAAAACAAAAAAAAAAGTAAATGTTGAGCTGGGATGTAGCCCAACGGTAAAGTCCGTGATTACTGAATGAAACCCCAGCACTAAAATGAATGAGAGAAAAAAAAATACAACTAGTTTTTCATGACATTGTGTCTAACCACAACATTTATTTTATTGGAGTGCTTCTTAGTATTTCCAATACAAGGCTTCTCAAGCTTTTGTCCATGCCTTTTCTAAAATATTATACAGTAATTAAAAATATCGGGCTAATGTGACTTAGCCTTTCTGGATGCCTAACAACCATACTTAACACCCATACCAATTTGGCGGAGGGACCTAAGGGATAACTTTGTTCCTTGCCCTCAGAGATCAACTAAGTCCCAGGGGACTATGCATGGGGGCATCTCTTGAAATGTCCTACAAATGTGAATCACCAGTCTTCCTGTGCAGGGAGGTCTTGGAGATCCACTAATGGGACTTCAGCCAGTATCTAGTCTATAAAGAGGAAAGTCTGCTCATGCTTCAAAAGGGGAAGCCTGGTCTAGCAAGATCTGACTTTGTCCTCGAGTGGATGGAACTGGTAAATGAAAAGAACCTGAGTGACCCCTGAAGACCAGATCCTCAAGTGACCTTGCAAAAACAAAAATCTTGGTTAATCTGGGCTAAAGGTGTGGTCTTAAACATCCAAAAGAAAAGTATAATCAGAAATAAATAATTGGTAAGGCCTGAGAAATTGTACTTCAGGTATAAAACTTGAGATCTTAGTAAAAAGAAAAAAGAAAGAGAGAGAGCACTGTTGTTTTGCCAGTTTTCAATTCCTACTGGCAAGTACATCTACCCTGTGGCTGCCATTGCTTTTGCCATCCTTCAAAGACAAGAGACACAGCTTTTCAACCTTTCAACACGGACTGTAGATTCATGTCTCTCCAAGAATCCTCCAAACCTTCAGTGCCAGATGGGGTCTACTGAGACATCCAGCTTGTGGACTGAGCTACTACTGGGGTTTCAGCCTCTTCAGAGTATAGACTGTCATGTTTGGACTACCCAGGCTGTATCACGGAGGCCAGTACAGGAAGATCAAGACAGGACGCAGTGCTTACTGGACCTCATTTGGTGACCATGGGAAGGGAAAACCCCAGTGTGAAGCACAAGGGCAGAACTGATGGTGGTTTGGGCTTGCCAAGGAGGATCCTGCAAACACTTCCTTAAGGAAAATGACATCTTTCAACCTAATAAAGAAAAAAAAGAAATCATAAGCTGAGGTTGCTAAAATCTAAGACATCATAATCTTGATATATGTGTGGCATGCATATATGCATGTTTTGGAGTGATACAAATTGAAACCACCACCAACAACAACAACAACAAGAAAATACTGGGTCAGGGAACTGACTGAAACAATAAACTTCTGCATCAAAAATTTTAGGAAGACTGAGAAAAAGCTGAAGGACATGTATGGAAGAATGCATGGGCTGTGGGCAGGTGGGGGGCAGGGAAGGGGGAATGGGTCTACATTTGATTAAGAAATGCACAAAACTTCAACAAAAAAGTGACTTTGAAAAAAGTAGGAACCGGAGCCAGACTGCAACAGGCAAAAAAAAAAGACTTAATATAGAGAAAACCAACCAGTAAATACAAGCAACATTCACACACACACACACAATTGGCAAGTATCTGTGTCCAATTTTACACAAATAGGGTGTCCTGTCCTGCGGGACTCAGTTATTAGTGGAAGACTCGAGGGGAGACCCCAGACCTGAAATATAATGGGCACGAGAGAAAAGAGGGAGACCAAGCAAAGTTGTCAAGGTCCCGTTTATTTGAATAAAGGCAGTTACATATATACTTTGCAGAAAGGCAGGAAGTAAGGAGGGGGAGTGGGGCAGAGGGGAGCAGGCAAGGGTTGCAAAACCTTTTTCCGCAAGGTAAGTTTGGAACGTCCTGGGGGCTGGGGCATCCTGTTAGGCAAGGGAACAGTAAACACTGATATTTCTCAAGGCATTCTGTTCCTTTTTATCAGGAAAGAGGCAGGGAGGGTAGATATGTCAGCCAGGGGTGAGCCTTGGCTCCTGACAATAGGGAATTTGTTTGTACCCCAAAGTCTCAAGTCCAGCTGAAAAGGCCTGCACATGTAATTAGGCTGACCAAATGAAACTCCAGACTGTATTTGCTGTGATCTCATGATTTAACCCCATTTCCTCAGCTCTTACACTCTAACATGGCCCCTCTTGCACGAGTGGTCCCTAGGCCTTGGGAAAGGGGCAGGAGAGGGTGAGAAGTGAAACAGTCCATTGTTCTTTGAAGTGACGCATTGGACTCGGGTCTGTCCAAGCTTTACTTTCCATTGGGTTGGCAGCTCATCCAGGGGTTCTCCTTCTTAATTCTACTAATAAAACATAAATAGCAAGAAGTATAGGCACTTAAACAAACATTAATTATCATGACAAGTCATGTTATGGGCACAGGCATAAATGTTTAGATGGTATCTTAATCTAAGAACTGTGGCTTTTGTGCCAAGGGAAGACAACAAATTTCTATTGTGGCCTGTAATGTCTCTTAGTCATTAGATGGTGCAAGCTTATTGTATCACCTGTGTGCTACCTCTCAATGGGTGACGCATAGCCAATTAAATTTTGGGGGTGCACTATCAGTCCATCCCTAACTGTTCCATCTCCAGGCAGGTGATATGTAGCTGAGGAGTCTTGCTTGACTCAGGAGACCATTTTTTCCCAATGATCTTCATGGTGTTCTCTGGCTCCATGGAGACCAACTAACTGTCCATTTTCAAGGCAAGATCTCTAAACATCCTTTTCATGCTAACACCATGTCTTCAACAGTAGGATCTTACTGCCTCTTACTTCAACATTACAGGCAAATAGCCTTTGTTTTTTTTGGGGGGGGCGCTTTTAGGAGCCCCTAGCCAACAGCTCCTTATTAAAAGTAGTCCATAATTGGTACCATAAGCCTTCATCCATCCATATGTCTCACCTAACTATAAAGCAAAATCTAGAAGTAGGGCAATTATTCAAAGGAACAGGCACAAATGTCCTTGTCACCATACCTTTTAGATGTAGAGACAAATCAACTCCCCTACTGGCACCAAAGTCCTCCTTCACTAAAATGTTTTATTTAGCCATTGAGCTTTTAAAGATTTTACAGCTATACCTGGCCCTGGTACCCCTCCTTATTGAATTTACTTTTTATCTTTGTTCCTTTAGGTGTGTGGGGTATGTATTCAACCAGTTTTACCTCTATAAAACATTCAGATGTTAGCATTAGCTATTAAATATAGAATCTATTTGTATCAATTGTTGCACCAAAGTATGAATGAGGGGCATTAGTTTAGCTAATTCTTTAGCACTTATAGTCATTCTCCTTTAGAGGTTCTGTAGCACAGAACCTGGCCTTGGTACTCTTTAATTAAGTTTTGAGGATAAAGGATATCCCTCCAACAGATCTCAGGCCTGTTAGTTAAAGGAAGCAGCCAAGCAAGTTCCATAAGAAGCCATTGCCATAATAATTGACTCTTACCCCAGAGAGATGCCAGCAGGAACACCTATATATTTCCCTGTGCATTGGTTCCCTGCAAAGTGGTCTTTTCTCAGACTTCTTCTGTTCTTTTTTGATTTTTAGATGAGCCAGTCTTTTGCTGGTGGCTTCTGGTCTATCTTTTATAGTCCAAGGACAAACACATCTCACAGCCACCCAAGTTGGTCATGGATGTCTGTGGAAACGTACAAGCAAACCCTTTTCTCATACTTAGTAAAGAATTGGGGTTGTCATTTTTCATTTCAAAATTGAAAAATTGACAAAAGGTTTAAAGTAGAGAGTTCTCTGTAAACTGCATCCCAGAGGAAGCTGTATTAGCTTCCACCTTTTTTAGTATTGCCACCATCAACAGGACAGTCTCTTTTGGGGGGGGTGGCTTTTTGAGACAGTTGAGACAGGGTCTCCCTGCAGCCCCAGCTGTCCTAGAACTCTCTATGTAGACCAGGCTGGCCTTAAACTCACAGAAATCTGCCTCCTAGGTGTTGGTATTAAAGGCATGCGCCACCACACCCAGCTAGGTCAGTATCTTTTAAACTACTTGATTGAACTATGACCTTAGAGAAATTAAGCTTATTTATATAACTTTTACCTTTATTTATTATAACAAACCTTTTAAGACCTACACTACTATCAACTGTCTATATACATCTTTACTAAAGTACCTCTAAGTATGAACATGGAACAGTTTTTGTTTGTTTGTTTGTTTTTTGTTTTTTGTTTGTTTGATATTTTTGAGACAGAGTCTCCCTTTAGTCCCAGCTGGCCTGGAGCTCACTCTGTAGACCAGCTGGACTTGAACTCACAGAGATCTGCCTGCCTCTGCCTCCAAAGTGCTAAGATTAAAGGCGTGCGCCACCATGCCTGGCTTTTTTTGGGGAGGGGGGGAACAGTTATTTTAAACACATTATTTTAAAAGTACAAACTTTACAAAGCAGGTGTTTTTTTCTTTATTTTTTTATGTGTATGAGTGTACTGTCTGCATGTAGGTTGGTGCACCCATGTCATGCAATGCCGCAGAGGTCAGAAGAGGGCATCAGATTCCCCTGGTACTGGAGTTAAAGATGGTTCTTAGCTGCCATGTGGGTGCTGGGAATCTAACCCGGGTCCTCTGCAAGTGCAGTCAGCACTCTTAACCACTGAGCCATCTCTCCAGCCCCACAAAGCAGGTTTTAAATGACCAATTTTCTTTAAGCATTTGGAGATGCTTTATTTACGCTTGACAAAAAACTGTTCTAAAGATGTTTCACCTAGTGGTTAAATGTTCTACAGATAAAATATATTTGAATAGATCCTAGAATTGTATTTAGAATAGAATTTTTTTTTAAACTAACATATCCTTAAAGACTAAAAACTCCACTACATCCAAACAGTCCCTGTTCACATGAGAACCTGTTGGAGATAACCCAAATCTTGTCTCAGGTGTTGAAGGAGCTTAACCAGTAGGTGGCAGTATATAACCAGTAAAACATTTAATTGTTAAAACACATCTGTAACTTTACCTGTTACCCTTAATAGAGACAAATAAATTACGAACAACCATAAACTTTATTGAGATCAATTTATCTGTTGCTAAAGTAAGTGGGGAACCCATGTGCTCAGTTCAGTGGCAGGTGCACACAGCAGGCAGGCAGGTGAACACAGCAGGCAGGCAGGAGCACACAGTAGGCAGGCAGGTGCACACAGTAGGCAAGCAGGAGCACACAGCAGGCAGGCAGTTGCCATGAAATCACAAACCATGTGTAGTCAGGGAGCTTGTGAATAGATCCTTTTTTTCCTTATAGGTTTTTCCTTTCCCCAACAATTTTTTTAATGGATTAAGGATAGTTTTGAGTAAAGCCTTGGAGGTGAAACACATTTACAAGACCAAAATGAATTTTAATGTCTAGGACTTTTTTTTATCTTTTTTAAGGGTCTCCCTTTAGTTCCAGCTGGCCTGGAGCTCACTAAGTAGACCAGGCTGGCCTTGAACTCACAGAGTGAGATCTGCCTGCCTCTACCTCCTGAATGCTGGAATTAAAGGCATGTGCCACCACACCCAGCTTGTGCCTAGGACTTTTAGATTAATCAATTAATTAATTGTGCACATATTTTTACTTAAAAGATGTTCAGGGTACCCAAGTTTCTAAGTAAAAATATTACATCCTTAATTAGGCATGCCAAGATGGAATTTTTTTCTTTTTTTTTTATTCATTTTTGTATGTGTACGAATGTACTGTCTGCATGTATGTTTGTGCACCCATATCATGCAATGCTGCGGAGGTCAGAAGAGGGTGTTGGATTCCCCTGGAACTGGAGTTCTCCTGGAATTGGAGTTACAGATGGTTCTTAGCCACCATATGGATGCTGGGGATCAAACCCAGGTCCTCTGCAAGAGCAGTTGGTGCTCTTAACCGCTAGGCTATCTCTCCAGCCTGGAATTTAAACCAATAAATTTTGTATACAAAATTTAAGAGAAAGTTTTTAAATGGCCATAGCTTAAAATCATCTCCAGACAAAAACAATACATAAAGACAACACAACTGTGGTGGTTTGAATGAGTGTCCCCCATAGGCTTTAAGTATTCAGACGTTTGTCTACAGTTGGTGGCACTGTTCTTGGAGGTCTTAGAAGGTGTGGCTATGCTAGAGGAAGTACGTTATTGGGGGCAGGCTTACTGAGTTTAACAAGCCTTGAGGTCTCCAGTCGCTCTCTCTGCTTCCTGTGCTCATTGCGAGATGTGACCCTCAGCTTGCTGCTCCAGCTCCAGCCACCATGCCTCCCACCACAATGGACTATAATTCCCTGGAACCATCAATTGTAAGCTCAAATAAACTCTTCCTTTTATAAGTTCCTTTGGTCATGGTGATTTATCACAGCAACAGAAAAGTGACTAATACAGTTATTTGGTACCAGAGAGTGGGCTGTTGGCTGTAAAGAACCTGACCATGTGGATGTTTGGAGAAATATGGAAGACTTTGGAACTTTGGGCTAGAAAAGCTGTTGACTACTGTAAGCAGAGCTTAAGGGGCCATTCTAGTAGAAGCCTGGAAGAAAGCATTGCTGCAAAAATTGTAGTTCCAGGGGATATTTTGATAAAGAGTCTGGCAGCAGTTTGCCCACAGCCCAAATGCTTGCCTGATGCTAAATTGAAAAGCAATGGACTAATGTCTTTGGTGGAGGATATTTCAAGACAGCCTAATGTAGAAATGGTGGCATGGCTATTAATTGTGAATATTGTACAGATCTTCAGTGAAGAAGAGCAGATGGGGCCAAAAGAAATGCAGAATGTATAGTTTGGATCTGAAAACTGCACTAGGAAGATTAAAGGTGGTCCCAAGGCATGTGAAGGAGAGTTTCCTTTTGATAAGGAGATAAAGTGGTTAAGGAGAAGCCTAGCTATTTACAAGTAAACAATGAAAAAAGTGAGATTAAAGTGATTAAGGAAGGGCCTCGAGTTTTACAAGTAAACAACAGAAATAGTACCTTCAGGGCAAGACCACACCCAGATAATCCTCAAACTTTTGAAAGGAAAATACTGAAAGGGTTTTCTGCTCCAAGTTCAGGGCAGAGAAAAGTTGCAAATGTGGTTGAAATAGGCCAGGGTCCATCCCAAACTTGCAGCCAAACTCGGCAGTTTCATTCACGTGGTGCTGGCTTTAGAGGCATGAAGTTTGCAAGAGTGAAAGGGTCTTCAGTTCTTCCTCCACGGTTTCAGAGAGCTGCCAAAGTCAGGCAGAGTGCAGCAGGTGTGTCCCTGCATAAAGAAGGCCCTGATAGGCCATTGCATGAAACTGTGAATGTGAAGTCTGGTTGGCAGCAGAGACCCCAAGAAGACATTCAATATGCCAGACCTGTGAGATATTTGCCAAGGACAGCTGCATACAGGGAGTGGTACCAGCCTAAGAAAGAGATGTATGTTGCAAGCAAAGCTGGAAGAGCTGAGCCATCTAAGCCCTTTGGAAGTCAAGTCCCAGAAGTCGCACGTGGAGCTTTCGGACTTGGTGTTTGCCCTGCAGGTTTTCAGTCTTGTTTTGGTCCAGTATTTCCTCACTATGCCTCTATTCCTCCCTTTTGGAATGGAATGTGTATTCAGTTCCACTATATGTTGGGAGTTTGTAATTTGACTTTTGTTTTTACAGGAGCTTACAGTTAGGAGATTGGCCTGAGTCTCAGAAGAGACTTTGGACTGTAGACTTTTGAATGGCATTGAAACGGGTAAAGACTATGGGGACTTTTAAGGTTGGACTAAATGCATTTTGCATTTTATATTGTCAGGAGCCTATGGGGGCCAGGGAGTGGAATGTGGTGGTTTGAATGAGTGTCCCCCATAGGCTTTAAGTATTCAGACATTTTGTATCCAGTGGGTGGCACTGTTCTTAGAGGTCTTAGAAGGTGTGGCCATGCTAGAGGAAGTATGTCACTGGGGGCAGGCTTAGTGAGTTTAACAAGCTTTGCGGTCTCCAGTCTCGCTGTCTGCTTCCTGTGCTCATTGCAAGATGTGACCCTCGGCTTGCTGCTCCAGCTCCAGCCGCCATGCCTCCCGCCACAATGGACTCTAATTCCCTGGAGCCGTCAATCATAAGCTCAAATAAACTCTTCCCTTTATAAGTTCCTTTGGTCATGGTGTTTTATCACAGCAACAGAAAAGTGACTAATACAACAACCGTGTGAAGTTTTTTCATGACTAATTCTTCCATATCAGTTGTGAGATTGGATAGTCTCTCAGCAAAACATCTAGCCATTTCAGAGCCATGAGCTCAAAGCCAGCCAGTTAGCAAAAGGAAGGGGACATGAAATAATGAACCTTGGATCAGGTTAGACAAAGACACAGGCCCAAGAGCTGCTAGCTCCTTTCAGGGCCTCTCACTACATAGATACATCACTTAATTGTCCAACTAGTGGCCTATCTCCAGTCCGATCTGCATCTGGCAGCTGATAGCTTTTCCAAAAAATTACAGTTCAAGGTGGCCAGTGGCTGTTTGCCTATCTCCAGTCTAATCCACTAGCCAAAACCCAAGTCTGATTGACTTATAATTATACCAGTGAAAGAAACAGGCATAAATGAAAAAAGATCAGGTTAGATAAAGAATTTACAGACAGTTGCCCAAGAAGCCCAGAAAAGCAAGAGTGCGACACAATCCCATCTAGAAACAGGTTGAAACGATGACAAAAACCATTTAGAATGAAGACCAAAACAGATTGAAAAAGTTAGAAACAGGTTTTAAAATGTTTTCATTTAAATTGAACCAAGATACACATGACCATATGGAAACAGAGGGATTTTTTGTTTTTTGGTTTTTTTTTTTCATATGTGTATGAATGTACTGCTTGCATGTAGATTTGTGCACCCATGTAGTACAATGCCACGGAGGTCAGAAGAGGGGGTCAGATTCCCCTGGAACTGATGTTAAAGACGGTTTTCAGCCACCATGTGGATGCTGGGGATTGAACCCAGGTCCTCTGCAAGAGCAGTCGGCACTCCTAACCACTCGGCCATCTCTCCAGTCCCGGAAATAGAGTTTTACAGGCTCCTGGAACCTTGCTCATATGAACCTGCAGCTATGGTGTCAGCATGCATAAGACCCATGCAAACTCAACCAGACAAAGCTGTGGGAATGGGCAGCAAACCCCAATCTTATCTGAAGAACTATTGGAAGCTGGTTACTGTTTGGTGAAGGGGAATTGATCTTTTTTTCTTTTTTGGTATTTTTGAGACAAGCTCTCCCTTTTACTCCCAGCCAGCCTGGAGCTTGCTCTGTAGACCAGGCTGGCTTTGAACTCACAGAGATCCATCTGCTTCTGCCTCCTGAGTGCTGGGATTAAAGGCGTGTGCCACCATGCCCAACAGGAGTTGATCTTCTTTAAGGTAGACTCTAGATAGCCTGACTAGATCCCAGTGATGAACTTACACTGAGGGACATCTAGTATACTAACTTAACTCAAGAGGCTTTAACATATATGACAGAATGCATGAAATCCTGTGGAGTGGGGTATGGGAATGTCCAGGTAGGGGAGGGAGGACAAAGATGATTAAGATGTTTTGTATGAAATGCACAAAATTTCAATTAAAATATAGATTAAAAATAAATAAATAAAATAACCAATGTCGCCAACACTTGCATAACCTGGCCTCCTCACAAATTCATTTGTGACTGTGGAGACTTCCCTTCCCCACCCCAAGGGTCTCTTGTGACTGACCAAGGTGGTAGCCCCAGATAACAGTGGCCCAGGGACACAGTTCTCATTCAGCACTGTGTACCTGGTGGCAGCATTATACAATCTCCCAGGAGGCATCTTCCTCTCAGATTCCAACACATATGGTACTGCTTAGAGTTAAACAATAGGGATGTTCTGACTAGGCTGGTCCAAGAAGCCTTTATAACCCCAAGGAAGACACTGGGCTACACGTAAGCAAAATCATGAATGAGATGAGGAGTGGAAGAAGGTCTGCTGGAAAGGCAGATGCTTCGGACAAACAATACATGACACAGTGGCCTGGCAGAGCATAAGATACATGGGAAAGTTGTACCTTATGGGAGAGGTGAGGGTGTGGATAGCTGTGGGCAGCCCAACAGCCCTGCCAAAGAATTTGCATGTCATGTCTGGCCAGTTGTTTAAAACAATGTAGCTTACAGATGTGTGATTTTAAACCAGCATAGTGTGTTAAGCAATTTTGTTTTGTTTTTGAAACAGGGTCTCATGTACCCAAGGCTGACCTCAAACTCCACGGATGACCTCAAACAGCCAAGGATGATCTTGAACTTCAAATCCTCCTGCCTCTACCTCCTGAGTGTAGGAACTACAGGGATGTGCTTCTACAGGTAGACTTATGGCATGCTAGGTATCAAATCCAGTACTTCATGCATGCAAGGTAAGAATTCATCTCAAGCTCTTGTCTGGTTGTTGTTGTTGTTGTTGTTGTTGTTGTTGTTGTTTGAGACTGGATTTCTCTATTAGCCCAAGCTGGTCTCAAATTCACTATCTAGCTCAGGCTACCCTTGAATTCAAGGAGTGATGAGATTGTAGGCATAAGCGATGACACCTGCTCTTTAAAATCGTGTCTAGGGGTAGCCTCTCCATCATCACTGCACAACGACTTTATGTGACCAGGCTCCCAATCAAAGGTTGCCACAACAGGGCCAGCTGTCCTGACCTGGCTGTCATCAACGCTGCCTGTGATGCCTTCATCCCCCTTCACCCAGGATTCCATTCTGTGCAACTCTAAAGGTGCTCTGGGTGTTTTAGGAGGAGAATGGAGATCCTTTATGCAAAGTTACAAGAAGACCCACTGAGACTCTCAAACCACCTGGTTAGAGTCAGCCATAGCCAGATCCAGGTCACATATCAAGCAAACACCAGACCTCAGAAAGGGGGAAGTCCACCATCTGGTGGCCTTTTGTGGAGTTGCACGAGATAATGGAGATGTCTTCTATTTTGTTCTTCCATATAATGAACAAAAATTAAAATCAAGCCATGCATAGAGGCACATACCTTTAATTCCAGTACTCGGGAGGCAGAGGCAGGTGAATCTCTGTGAGACAGAGGCCATTCTGGTCCACATAGTGAGTTCCTAGCCAGCTTGGAGTAGAGGGAGACCCTGTCTCGAAAAACAAAAATAATAAAACAAAATAAAGAGAATAATTCATTACCTAAAGGCCACGCCAAGAAAGAAAAAGTGATGAGAAGGAAATGCCAAAAGATGTTCTTTAGATCTGGGAGTGGGACGGCATGCCTATATCTCAGCATGAGAGCGGCACAACAAGAGGGCCTCCTACACAGTGAGTTCCAGTCTAGCCAGGGCTATATAATAAGGCCCTGTATCAAAATTAAATGTTTTTTTACATTTATTTATCGAGAGAGAGAGAGAGAGAGAGAGAGAGAGAGAGAGAGAGAGGTAGAACTCAAAGAACAACTGGCAAGAATTGGTTCTCTCCCTCCACCATGTGGATCCCAGGGATTGAACTCAGATCATCAGGCTTGGCAGCAAGCGCCTTTACCCTGTAACCCATCTCAATGACACATTTTCCTTTTTTGTGGGGGAGGGGAGATGACCGAGTCTTCCTATAGCCCCAGCTGGCCTGGAACTCACTCTGTAGACCAGGCTAGCCTTGAACTCACAGATCACAGAGATCCGCCTGCCTCTGCCTCCTGAGTGCTGGGATTAAAGGCGTGCACCATCACGCCCAGCTTAAAGACGGTTCTTAGCCACCATGTGGGTGCTGGGAATTGAACCTGTGTCCTCTGCAAGAGGACAGTCAGCGCTCTTAACCACTGAGCCATCTTTCCAGCCTCATTTTCCTATTCTTAATTATCTAACAGCTAACTGTTCAACTTTATAGTAACAGTGTATCTGTCAATTGCATATAACTGACATGAAAGACACTAACATTAACGAGTACCAAGTCCCACTGATTCATGGGAGGGTAATTACAAAGGTCCAAAGCCCAAAATGTCTGCCTGAGTCTTAGCTTCCAAATATAAAAGTGATTTAGAAAACTACTGAGTCTGTCTAGGTAAGATTTTTCTCTTTGGTTTTTATTGTTGGAGGTTTTTTTGTTAATTTTTTGTTTCATTTAATTTTGTTTCATTTTGTTTTGTTTTGTTGGTCTTTTCGAGACAGGGTCTCCCTATAGCCCCAGCTGTCCTGGAACTAACCAAGCTGGCCTTGAACTTATTCACAAAGATCCACCTGCCTCTGCCTCCCAAGTGCTAGTATTAAAGGCATGCACCACTACACCTGGCTAGTTTTGTTTTTTGAGACAGGGTTTCCCTGTAGCCCCAGCTGCCCTGGAACTTACTATGTAGACCAAGCTGGCCTTGATCTCACAGATTGCCTCTACCTCTGCCCTGCCTCTGCCTCTGCCTCCTCTGCCTCTGCCTCCCATTTGCTAGGATTAAAGGCTGTGCCTCCACACTAGGCCCAGATCTAAAAGGAATCTAAAAGGAAAGCCCCTTTTCCTTTTAGGTGCAGCCTGAGGAAGGAGAGAGTGCAGGATGGATTATCCTGGTGCCCAGGAGGGTGGGATCAGAAGGGAAGAGCTGTCAGACGGCACTTCTGTGGCCCTGGGGCCACCGGGGCCAAGGACCAGCCAGATTCCCCTGTAGAAAAGAAAATGTGCTTTAACAAATATACTTGGGGCTATGACACAAATTCAGTTAGAAGCCACAGAACAACCACAGTCTCCCTGAGCCCTGAGAGCTGGTTCAGTTAAGATTCATCTTCCCGCCTCAATTAACCTAACCTAGATACTCCCTCACAGGCCTGCCCTGAGACCTGTCTCCTCTGAGATTCCAGGTAACCATCACAGGTGGATTTCTTTAAAAAAAATTTTTTTTATTCATTATCTTTATTTTATGTGTATGAGTGTATTGCTTATATGTGTGTAAGTGCACCTGTGTCCTGCAGTGCCCCTCAGAGGTCAGAAGAGAGTGTTAGATTCTCCTGGAACTGGAGTTACAGACAATTGTTAGCCACCATGTCGGTGCTGGGAATGGAAGCTGAATCCTCTGCAAGAGCCATCAATGCTCTTAACCACCGAGCCATCTGTCCAGCTCCCTATAAGTGGTTTTTCTTTGGGGTGTGTGTGTGTGTGTGTGTGTGTGTGTATGTGTGTGTGTGTCAGCATATATTATACATAGTAATGATGTTCTTGTTTGATCTTTTTGTATTGTTTGGAAATTTCACAGTGTATTTTGATCACATCTACCAGGAATTCCTCTGCTTATCCCGTTCCAGTGGGGAAAGTCCCCTTTAAAGCCACATGTTTAAAACTGAAACAAACAAACAAACAACCCCCCCAACCCCCCCCCCAAAAAATCTGAAACCAAAGTCTAACAGTCTAACGGCTGGTCACCATGAAGGAGGGTGCCGGCACCCTTCTAAACCCCTCCTGGGAAGTTAAAGGTTGTAGTGGCTCAAGGAGTCCGGCTCCTGGCTGCTTCTAAGTTGAGACTAGTTTTGTTTCCAGAAAAGAATTCTGTCCTCGGCCTCTTACTCCTTGGCTTTTCTGCTGTGCCCTTCACATTTTAAACTTGCCAAATATTCAGAACACTTTAAAAAGTGAAAGGAAACTGGAAGTGGCCCTGTATTTCTCTCTACAGAGAAGTGGGTTGGTGAAGCATTGCCCCATTTTCCTTAAACCTCAAGGGAGGGTAGGTGTGGCCTTAATGGCTAGGTGGATAAAGTAAATGAAAGTAGCTTCCTGTGGGTGAGGAGGTGGTGGCAGGCCTTGAGGCCCTGGCCTATGTGTAGTTGCCAGCTGCCCTCCTTATACTGAGACCTGGAATTTATTTTAATTTTTTTGGTGAGAGGAAGAAGCACGTGAGGTCTCTCTCTCTCTCTCTCTCTCTCTCTCTCTCTCTCTCTCTCTCTTTCTCTCTCTCTGTGTGTGTGTGTGTGTGTGTGTGTGTGTGTGTGTGTGTGTGTGCATGTGAATAGTCATGTAGTCTTGTGGAGCTCAGAGGTCAACTCTGGGTGTCATTCCTTCTCAGGCACTGTCCAATTTCATTTATTTTTTGAGACAAGATCTCCTTGTTGTAGCTGCAGCTGGCCTGGAACTTGCTATATAGACCAGGCTGGCCTTGAACTCACAGACATTTGCCTACCTCTCCCTCTTGAGTGGTGGGATTAAAGGCATGTGCTACTGTGCTGAGTTTTGGATTTATTTATTTATTTATTTATTTATTTATTTATTTATTTATTTAGTCTTTTTGAGACAAAGACTCCTTGTAGCCCCAGCTGGCCTGGAACTCATCAGCCAGGTATAGGGGTATACACCTGTAATCCTAGCACTCAAGAGGCTTGATAGCTGTTGTCTTGTTTGCATTTTTTTGTCTTGTTATTGTTTTGTTTTGGTCTTTTTGAGACAGGGTCTCCCTGTAGCCCCAGCTGTTCTGGAACTCAAAATGTAGACCACTGAACTCCTTGAACTCACAGAGATCCTCCTTCCTCTGCCTCCCAAGTGCTGGTATTCAGAGGCTTACACCACCACACTCAGCGAAGAGAGGTTCAACAGTTTGAGACCAAAAGCAAAACCCTTTCTCAAAAAAAGAAAGAGAGCCAAGCATGGTGGTGGGTGCCTGTAACCCCAGCACTTGGGAGACAGAAGCAGGAGGATCTCTGTGAGTTCAAGGGCAGCCTGGTCTACATACTGAGTCTTATAAGTTAGAGGACAGCCAGGTCTACAAAGAAAGTTTGAGGACAGGCAGGGCTATATAGTGAAACCCTTTCTCAAAGGAAAAAAAAATAATAATAAAAGGAAGGAAGGAAGGAAGGAAGGAAGGAAGGAAGGAAGGAAGGAAGGAAGGAAGGAA
>VZQC01011114.1:278188-299920 GCA_009823505.1 Rhizomys pruinosus
CGAGCATGGCCGGTGGGGGGAGCAGCGAGCTCGAGCATGGCCGGTGGGGGGAGCAGCGAGCCCGAGCATGGCCCGTGCGGGGAGCAGCGAGCTCGAGCATGGCCGGTGGGGGGAGCAGCGAGCTCGAGCATGGCTGGTGCGGGGAGCAGCGAGCCCGAGCATGGCCCGTGCGGGGAGCAGCGAGCTCGAGCATGGCCGGTGAGGAGAGCAGCGAGCTGGAGCATGGCTGGTGCGGGGAGCAGCGAGCTCGAGCATGGCCCGTGCGGGGAGCAGCGAGCTCGAGCATGGCCCGTGCGAGGAGCAGCGAGCTCAAGCATGGTAGGTGAGGAGAGCAGCGAGCTGGAGCATGGCCGGTGCGGGGAGCAGCGAGCTCGAGCATGGCCGCTGCAGACAGCAGCAAGCTGGAACATGGCCGGTGCGGGGAGCAGCGAGCTCGAGCATGGCCCGTGCGGGGAGCAGCGAGCTCGAGCATGGCCCGTTCGGGGAGCAGCGAGCTCGAGCATGGCCCGTCCAGGGAGCAGCGAGCTGGAGCATGGCCGGTGCGGGGAGCAGCAAACTCGAGCATGGCCGCTGCAGAGAGCAGCAAGCTCGAGCATGGCCCGTGCGGAGAGCAGCAAGCTCGAGCATGGCCGGTACGGAGAGTAAGGTATGGGTGCACTGAGCACTGTGGTCAGCACTCAGGGCCACTGGCTGAACTAGGAGAGAGGAGAGGCTGAGGCAGCAAGCTGGAGCATGGCCAGTGCGGGGAGTAAGGTATGGCTGCTCTGAGCACTGTGGTCAGCACTCGGCCACACTGCTTCTCGCCTGGACCAAGATCATCAAGTGCTGTCCCACGTATCCTCCTCCCATCACCAGGAAAATCTCTCCAGAGCTGAAGTCCGACTTCCTGTCTCCCGGCCTTGCAAACTCCTGCCGGCTGCTCTGCCGGCTGCTCTGCCAGCTGCTCTGCCGGCTGCTCTGCGGGCTCTCTCTGCCTCACCTCTGTCCCTAAGCATCTGTGTCTGTGATCCTGACTACCATCCCCAGACCTCTATCCCTTCCTTCGGTCTGACTGGAATTTCCTGTCCTGCATTCCTCCAAGTTGTAGACTCTTATCCCTACTTTTGAGTGACTCAGAGGTGACTCAAGCATGACTTATTCCTTCAATGGTCCTTCCTACTTAGACTCACCTCTGCTGGGCATGGTCGCTGCCTGCGGTTTTCCTTCTGCAGCAATTGGGAGAGGCAGGCTTCCTTTCCCATCTCCTGGCCTGGAGGGGACCCTCAGCAAAGGAGAAATCCAGTAGGTACAGAGGCAGCTGGAAGCTAGGACCTCAGTGCATTTCAGGGAGGGAGAAGGTGGCTGAGGCTAGACCCTCTGTCCCTACCCTCCTCAGACCCCACCTATAGACACAGCCAAGGCTTGGCCTTCTTCTCAACCAGGCCTCCCATTCTATGCCCGTAGATGACTCTAAACCCCCATTTCCAGCTGAGAGCAGCTGTGAGTCACAGACATTGTGCTAAGGGAGGTTGGGGGATCATAATTGTGAAGCTGGATGCCAGCTATGTACAACGTTGATGCAGAAAAAACTTTTACCTCAGAAGGGATAAGAGGTAGTTTATCCTGGAGCCAAATATGACTGACCATGGCCCAGGAACACAGATTCAGGTTACCCCAAATTCCATGTTCCAACATGGTAGCAGTTTGATAAAAAAAAAAATTTTTTTTTTTTTTTTGTCTTTTCGAGACAGGGTCTCCCTGTAGTCCCAGCTGTCCTGGAACTCACTCTGTAGACCAGGCTGGCCTTGAACTCACAAAGATCCACCTGCCTCTGCCTCCCAAGTGCTAGGATTAAAGGCGTGCGCCACCACACCCAGCCCAGGGTCTTAGTCTTAACCCTGACTGGCCTGGAAAACATGATGTAGTCAAAGCTGGCCTCAAACTTTTGAGAGAACGTCTTGCTTTACGGTCCCCAGTACTGGGATTATAGGTGTTTGACACCACACCCAGCTCTGTAAATACCAGACAGTCCCCAGAGTTCCATGTGTTTGAATACTTGGTCCTTGGGTGGTGGTGCTACTTTTAGCTGGGGTCTTATATGGCCTTATAGGTTCTAGCTCAGACTTGGTTCCTGCCCGAGCGTGTTCTCTCTTCTCTCTCTCCCTCTCTCTCTCCCTCTCTCTTCCTCTCTCTCCTTTCTGTCCACCAAGATATAACAAAGCTCCATACCATGCATGTGCTCCCCATACCTATGCAAATAAATAACATGGAATTAAAAATGGGGCTCGAGAGATGGCTCAGCAGTTAAGAGCACTGGCTGCTCTTACAGAGGACCCCGAATCAAATCCTATCACCCAAATGGCAGCTAACAACCATCTGTAACTCCAGTTCCAGGGGATCCAATGCCCTATACTTATATACATGCACAATAAATAAAATATTTTAAAATATTTTACATGTATGAGTGTTTTGCCTGCATGTATATAAGTGTATGCTGTGCAATGCCAAAAGAGGACATCAGATTCCCCTGGAACTGGACGGTTGTTAGAGGTCCCAGGTTGGATTCCCAGCACTCATATGGTGACTAACAACAGTCAGTAACTCCAGTTCCAGGGGATTGATGCCCTCTTCTGACCGCCATGGGCATTGCACAACATGGTGTAACTACCTAGATGCAAGCAATATACTTATACACATAATGCAGAAATAATAAAATATTAAAAAAAAAACTGGAAGCCTGCAAAGATGGTTCAGCAGTTAAGAGTTCTTGCTGCTCTTTCAGAGGACCTGGGTTCAGTTCTCAGCACTCACATGGTGGCTAACAGCCATTCATAATCCCAGTTCAAGGTGATCTGATGCCATCTTCTGGCTTCTGAAGGTATTGCACAATAAGGATGTACTTAAATGCAGGCAAAACATTCATATACATAAAATAAACAAATTTTTTTTATCTTTTTAAGACAGGGTCTTCCTGTAGCCCCAGCTGGCCTAGAACTCAGTATATAAACCAGGCTGGCCTTGAACTCACAGAGATCTGCCTGCCTCTGCCTCCCCAGTGCTGAGACTAAAGGTATGTGCTACCATACCTGGCATAAATAAACAATTTAAAAACTAAATTTCCGGATGTGGTGGCACATGGCTTTAATCTTAGCACTCAGGAGGCAGAGGCAGGTGGATCTCTGTGAGTTCAAGGCCAGCCTGGTCTATGTAGTGAATTCCAGGACAGCTGGGGCTACAGGTAGACCCTGCCTCAAAAAAAAAAAAAAGATCTTAAAGATCTTTATCAGTACATTAATTCCATTTCAGACATTTTTACATTCCTTTCTTTTGAATTAATTAACTATTTTAGACAAGATCTTGCTATGTAGCCCAAGTTGGCACAGAATTCACAATGCTCCTGCTTCAGCCATATGACAGATTTCAGGCATATTCCTCCAGTCCTGTCTGTCTTTTTTTTTTTAATGAGAAAGTTCAAGTTTATTATGGAAATGCTTTAATAGTGATTTAAGCACAGGCAGTAAGAGGGGAGGACACGTAGGAAAAGAGGAGGACAGCACTGTGCATCCTAGAGCAGGAACAGGCTTCTCAAGAGAGGCAGTGCCCTGATCTTTCCTTAATGGCCACATGGTAAAAGTTCATTATATGGGATTCAGTCAACAGTGGCCAGTAGGCCAAATATGTCCGCTCCCTAAATAAAACTATACAGAATAAACACTTGTTCACTTATGCTTTGTGTATTAGTTACTCTTCTGTTGCTGTAATAAAACACCACAACCAAAAGTGATTTATAGAGAAAGAGTTTATTTGAGATTACGATTCCTTGGTGGGGAGGCCTGCCAGCAGGTAGCAGGTATGGAGGCAGGCACAGGAAGCTGAGAACAGGCAGACTGCCAGGAAGTGGGGCAAGGCCGTGAACTCTCAAACCTGCCCCCCACCTTCTGTGACACACTTCTTCAGGAAGTCTGCACCTTCTACATATTCCATAACTTCCCTACAGTGCCACCAACTGGGGACCAAGTGTTCAAATGCTTGAGTTTATGAGGGACATTTCTCACTCAAACTACAATACCTTGAATTCTAACTTCATCTCTGTCGCTATGATAAGCAAGCAACTTGGGGGAAAAGGGAGTTTATCTGTCTTAACACTTCCAAGTGTAATCCATTGCTGAGGGGAGTCAGGGTAGGTGCTCAAGGCAGGAACCTGAAGGCAGCACTGCTTGTTATTTCACAAAGCATCACCTCTGACCAGGGAACTAAGGAAGTGCAGCAGAAACCATGCAGGAGCACAGCTGCTGGTCCACTTCTTCTCACTCTCTCTCTAGCTCTTGCTCTCACTCTCAGGTTCTTGTCTACCTAACACTCCTTTGTTGTTGTAGTTGTTGTTGTTGTTGTTGACAGGGTCTCCCTATCCCAGCCCACCTGAAACACCAGACGAGTCTGGCCTCAATCTCACAGAGATCTTCTGTTTCTGCCTCCTGAGGGCTAGGATTAAAGGTAGGCCACCAGGGGCTGGAGAGATGGCCTAGCAGTTAAGAGCGCCGACCGCTCTTACAGAGGATCTGGGTTCAATCCCCATCACCCACATGGCAGCTTAGAACCATCTGAAACTCCAATTCCAGGAGAACTCCAGTTCCAGGGGAATCCGACACCCTCTTCTGACCTCCGCGGCATTGCACGACACGGGTGCACAGACCTGCATGCAGACAGTACATTCATACACATACCGAAATAAATAAAATTAAAAAAAAAAAGGTATGCCACCAAGCCCAGCTTTACCTAGCATGCTTATACAGCCAGAACAACCTGCCTGGGGAATAGTGTTGCCAATAGTGGGCGGGGCCCTCCTACATCAATTAACAATCAAGACAATCCCTTATAGAGATGCCCACATACCAATCTGATCTCGGCAGTTTCTCAATTGAGGCTTCTCCTTGCAGATGACTCTAGTCTGTGTCAAGTACACAAGACTAACCAAGACCTCTTCTTTTAGTGTTTGTACTGCAAGCTGCAGAGTTGAGAGTTCATGCAAGACTTTCACAGAGTTGAAAGTATTTACTATCTGGTCATCACAGCAAAAGTATGCTATGTTGTGGTTTGGATATGATATGTCTTCTGGAGGTAGAGATGTAGGCAGCTGGTAGAGTGCTTGTCTAACACACATGAAGCTCTGGGTTCAATCCCCAGGTCAGCATAAAGCAGGCTTGATGATGCACCCTTGTAGCCTCATCACGGGAAATGGAGGCAAGAGGGTCAGAAGGTTAATCTCCCAGAGTGAGGCCTGCCTCTGCCTCCCAGTGCTAGGGTTGGAGGAAGAGGATCAGAAGGTGAATCTCCCAGAGCACGGCCTGCCTCTGCCTCCCCAGTGCGAGGGTTGGAGGAAGAGGGTCAGAAGGTTAATCTCCCAGAGCGAGGCCTGCCTCTGCCTCCCCAGTGCTAGGGTTGGAGGAAGAGGATCAGAAGGTTAATCTCCCATTGCGTGGCCTGCCTCTGCCTCCCAGTGCTAGGGTTGGAGGAAGAGGATCAGAAGGTGAATCTCCCAGAGCACGGCCTGCCTCTGCCTCCCAGTGCTAGGGTTGGAGGAAGAGGATCAGAAGGTGAATCTCCCAGAGCGCGGCCTGGCTCTGCCTCCCAGTGCTAGGGTTGGAGGAAGAGGATCAGAAGGTGAATCTCCCAGAGCGCGGCCTGGCTCTGCCTCAGAAGTGCTAGGGTTGGAGGAAGAGTGTGGAGAGCAGGTGTGGCGAGGGTCCCAGGATGGCGCCCGAGACTTTAGCCAAGTCTTATGACTAACACCTGATTCCCTCCTACCTCTAAGTAAAGCCACATTCACCGTTCAAGCTGTGCAGGTGCACCCTGTATGCAAGATCAGGCCAGATGATACCAATAGACTAAGGCCACGTAACCTGGGCTGGGAAGGTGGATAAATAGAGAGACTTTCTAAATAGAGGGACTTTCTGGTCTTGGAAAAAGCAGAAGCTTGGAGAAGGAGAAAAAGATGTGCCTGAATAATAAACCACTTTGAGAAGAACCAGCGAGAGGTGCTTTGTTTCTGCAGTTTCATACAAGTGTTTCTGTGGGGAGACAAGTGCTCCCTACAAATGGTGGCCCGTATGGGGATGCGGAGCAGCGACCACGCTCAGCCCAGAGCGGGGGGCGTGAGCGTAGAAGCGTCGCGGCTTCGGGCTCTGAGTGCACTGGGGCCACGGGCCGGGCGAGGCGGCGATGAACGGCTTCAGCACTGAGGAGGACAGCCGCGAGGGGCCTCCCGCTAGAGCTGCAGAAGAGCATCTCACAAAAGAGGCTCAAGCTGGATAACCACCGCAGTGTAAGCGCAACAAAGAGACTTAAAACATTTGCTTCAGAGACTTCAACAGAGCTGCAGAGACTTCAGACCAGGACTTCAGACCAGGACTTCAGACCAGGCTTCAACAGGGCTCGGCTAGCAGAGACTGTGAGCCGGCACTTGGAAGGGCCTCAGTGCCGCAGGCTTGGTGTAGCCAGAAAGAACCCGCCAAGCTGGCCCAAGCACTGATAGGACAGACCCAGAGCGAGAACCAGCCATTAAACTTGGGGCCGAAAGAGGCGCGGGGCGCACAGGAGATGGCATAGGCGGCCAGCAGCCTGCAGGCGAGGAGGCAGAGCAGCCCCACCGAGGCGGCAGTCCAGGCTTTCTCATGGCGGAGGCTGAACTTAGACAATAAAGTAAAGGGACAATAAAGAAAGGGGCCCGGAAGCTCATTCAGAACTCATTGCAGTCAGGGTGAAACCGCTTTGAGAAGGATGAGCTAAAAAGGAGCCCAGAAACTCATTCAGAACTCATTGCGGTCAGTGTGGAACTGCTTTGAGAAGGACAAGCTAAAAAGGAGCCTGGAGGCTCGTTCAGAACTCATTGTGGTCAGTGTGAAACTGCTTTGAGAAGGACGAGCTAGAAAGGGGCCCGGAAGCTTGTTCAGAACTCATTGCGGTCAGGGTGAAACTGCTTTGAGAAGGACGAGCTAGAAAGGAGCTAGAAAGGGGCTAGGAAGGCTCCCCGGAAGACTCCCCGGAAGGGGGGACAGTGAAGCTCCCTGGAGGGGGAACAGTTACAGTCTCTTTACTAAAATAATAAAAAAAAGGGGGAGATGTGGAGAGCAGGTGTGGCGAGGGTCCCAGGATGGCGCCCGAGATTTTAGCCAAGTCTTATGACTAACACCTGATTCCCTCCTACCTCTAAGTAAAGCCACATTCACCGTTCAAGCTGTGCAGGTGCACCCTGTATGCAAGATCAGGCCAGATGATACCAATAGACTAAGGCCACGTAACCTGGGCTGGGAAGGTGGATAAATAGAGAGACTTTCTAAATAGAGGGACCTTTCTGGTCTTGGGGAGAAGAGAAGCTTGGAAAAAGCAGAAGCTTGGAGAAGGAGAAAAAGATGTGCCTGAATAATAAACCGCTTTGAGAAGAACCAGCGAGAGGTGCTTTGTTTCTGCAGTTTCATACAAGTGTTTCTGTGGGGATACAAGTGCTCCCTACAGAAGAGGATCAGAAGGTTAATCTCCCAGAGCGCGGCCTGCCTCTGCCTCCCCAGTGCGAGGGTTGGAGGAAGAGGATCAGAAGGTTAATCTCCCAGAGCATGGCCTGCCTCTGCCTTCCCAGCGCGAGGGTTGAGAGGTGTGTGCCACCATGCCTGGGACTTTGAGGCCAGCCTGGCATATGTGAATTCTTGTCTCAAAGGGTGACAAGCTATAGAGAGGGCTTGGTGGTAAAAAGTTCATATTACCCTTTCAAGAGGACCTGAATTCAATTTCCAGCCCACACATCAGAAAAGCATAACCTCCTATAACTCCAGCTCCAGGACACCCTCTTCTGGCCTCCAAAAGTACCCTCACTCACATTGCATAGACACACACACACACACACACACACACACGCACACACACACACACACATGCGCGCGCGCGCACACACACATTTTACAATGAAATCACTGCCTATGATCCCCACTCCTGGAACTGATGGTGCATCTTGCTGTCTTCATTGCTCCCCATGTGGTGGATCCCTGACTGAGCTATCCCAGGTCCTGATCCATCACCCCAGGCAACCACCAGGCTTGGAAATCAACATGGTTATGACACTCCCTGCTTCGATACAGGGCTGTGCTACCATGTTTGTTTGCTTGTTTGTTTCTTTGTTTGTTAGTTTTGGAGACAGAGCATATATACATATCAGGCTGACTTAGAACTTGAGATCCGCGGGACATGGTGACACACGTCTTTAATCCCAGCACTTGGGAGGCAGAGACAGGAGGATCTGAGGGTCTCTGTGAGTTCAAGGCCAGCCTGGTCTACAGAGGAGCTCCAGGGCAGCTGGGACTAAAAGGGAGAATCTGTCTAAAAAACAAAAAAAACAAAAACAAAAAAACCTTGAGATCCTCTTGCTTCAGGTTCTCAAGTATTGAGATCACCATTATGTACCACTATGCCTAACTTATTACTATAATTGTACATATTTATGGAGTACAATATGACAATTCAAGACATGCATATACATAACAATCAAACCAAGACAGAGAGCATTTCCATCTCCTTAGTCAGTTTCTTGGGATATTCAATGAAGAGTGTTTGCTGTACAAGCATGAGAATCTGGGTTCAAATCCCAGCACTCATGGAATAGCCAAGTATAACCTGGCTGCAACTCCAGGAATGTGTACCAGAGACAAACCTAAGAGATGGCTAGCCAGTCTAGCAAAAAGGGAGAACTCCGTGGTCACTAAAAGAGACTCAAAAATACACTGGTAAGCAATAGAGGAAGATGTTGGGAGCTGCGAAGTGCCGCGCCTCAAAGATGGCGCCAGTTTCCACCTCCCACCCCCACGGGGGTGAGCGCTCCATGCAGTAAACATGTCCTTATTTGGTTTGGCCTTGCTGAAGCCCTCTGTTCTGCATAGAGATATCCTATCCTTGAGACCCACGTGGTGGAAGTTGATTGGTTGTGACATGCCTTATAGGTGGTGAACCGGGAAGGGAAAGAGAGAGAGCGGATGTAAGGGTACCAGAATAAACTGCTCAAGGAAGATCGCTCTCGTGTCGCATCTTCTTTCGCTGGACGAAGGGGGTCGTGACGGGAAGACACCTGCTATCATTCTCTAGACTCTGCATGTGCACATATACACTCATCTGCATATGCATGCATGCATCACACATACACACACACACACACACACACACACACACACACACACACTTTTTTGTAGTGCTGATTGGAATCCAGAATCTAGCTTATGCTAGGCAAGGGGTCAACCACTGTTCTATGTCTGAATCTTAAATTGTATTATTTATTCTTTTATTCATTTATTACTGGGTTTTTTTTTTTTTTGAGACAGTGTCTCCCTGTAACCCCAGCTGACCTGGAACTTGCTGTGTAGACCAGGTTGGCCTCATGGAGATCAGCCTGCCTCTCTCCCAAGTATTAGGATTAAAAGGTATGTGCCACCATGCTTGGCTGAACTTTAAACTCTATTTACCAGTAATTGTATTTATTTATCTGGCACATTGTAGTGCTTCAGTTTCAGTACATGAATAAAACCTGTACTGTTTGGATCAGAGGAGTTAACATCTCCATCTCCTTATCTTAGCCAATGAAGACCTTGAACTTCTGATCCTCCTGGGATTACACGAATGCACCACTATTTTTGGTTTTATGCAGTGTTGGAGCTCAAATCCAGAGCTTCATGCATGCTAGGCAAGCACTCTACCAATTGAGATATATCCTCGGCCACTTCTTATTTTGTCTTATTGTGTGCTATGGATTGAACACAGAGCTCCCTGTATACTAGGCAAGTGCTCTACCACTGACCCATACTTGCATGAGTGTTTTTGACATAATACGTCAGCTCATTTGCTGTTCCTGTGCAGCCAGCTCTTGGGGATTGAGACAAATCAGAGGATGTGGAACACCAACACAGAACTCAGTGATCAGCCCTAGGCTAACATAGCTGAGTCTGTTCCCCGAGTGCTCCCCAAAAGGCAAGTGGGCCTCTGGAAGGGGCTGCCCAACAAGATAATGGAGAAATACCTGGGATAGCACTATAAGGGAAGGCTGCAAAGTGTCGGGCTGATATAGATGTTCAGAAACCAGAGGCAGGACCAGGACAGTGGTCAAGGATAGAAAAGGTGAGCTCAGAAGCAGGACAGGAAAAGCCCGGAGAACCTTCTGTGAGACACTGATGCACAGTCAGCTGTCACTTGGAGGCTAGGGTGGAGCTCAGTGCTACAACACTTCCATGCTCTATATGAGGCCCCGGTTTTGATCCCCAGCATTGCATACAAAACAAAATACATAACTTTGATGTTCTCATGCCAGGATTGAGGGGGCTCGTACACGTGAACTTTAGTTCCCAGGCAGAAGCCTCAGCTGTGTTAAGGATTCTAAAGGTAGATTCTTGACAACATCTGTGATTATGGGGGTTTGACTATTTCAGGTCCACAGCCAAATTATCTTAGGCTACCTTTAGCCCCTCTGAGAGTCATTCATTGCTCACCTCTGGGTCTGACCTAATGCCCTTGTTAGTATCTGGTGAAATCTTTTGGAAGGTCCTGAGAGACCACCAACGTCTACCAATGAAAGGCTAAGAATATCATCAGAGAGCATTTGAAGCCTGTAGCAGAGGTTTCCCAGATGTGCTTTAGCCCACCTACCTGATATGTCCATCCATGTGTTTTAAAAGTGCCCTATTTATTATTTTCTTTTGTTCTATAAAAACGTCATGAAATTGGGCTAAAGTACTCATCCAGTGTGCACAAAAGCCTGGGTTCCGTTCCCAGGATCATGTAACCTAGGTGTGATAGTGCATGTCTGAAACCCATTCACATTTGGCTCCAGAATCAACTCTCTTATTCCCTTTGAGGAGAGATATGTTTTACGTGGATGCAAGCTATGTGACTGCCCAGATGCAAGCTATGTGACTGCCCAGATTTAAGCTATGTGACTGCCCAGATGCAAGCTATGTGACTGCCCAGATTGGTGACTCAAGAACTGGAGTCGCAGAAAGCAGCAGAGGCTTTCCCATCTTCTCCTGGCCAGAAGCAATTCGAAGCATCACCCTAATTATAGTTCATCTTTGTAGACTTCCTATTCTTTCTTCTTGAAATGGAGTTCATCTTTTACAATTACTCATCATCCACAACCTCTACAAGGGCAAAATAAGAAGTATCTGCTAATAATGTAATCAGGCAAAGAAAAGAACAGGCTGTGGGTTATTTATTTCTTCTGTTCTTGAAAAGAAGAAAAGCATAGATGCTTATTGAGCACTTGAGGATGCAATAAGAGAGAGGCAGACAAGCACTTGTTTATGTGTGAGTGGCTCATCATTCAAAATTTTTCTCCTAGTTCAGGGTTTTGAACCCAGGACCTTATGCATGGTAAGTGAGCTCTCTACCACTGTGCTACAGCCCCAGCCCAGCCCACTTTGTTTGTTTTATTTGTTCTCCCAAGTCATTGAAATAACTTACCTGACATATAAGAATATAGAAGTAGCCAGGAGTGGTGGTACATGCCTTTAATCCCAGCACTTGGGAGGCAGAAGCAGGTGGATCTCTGTGAGTTTAAGGCCAGCTTGGCCTACAGAGTGAGTTCCAGGCCAGCTGGGACTAAAGGGAGACCCTGTTTCAAAAAGAGAAAAAAAAATAATATTTTTTTTGAGAGCTAGAGAGAGACACCTCGGCAGTTAAGAGTACTCGCTGCTCTTACAGAGTACCCATGTGCAGTTCCCAGCACCACATGGCAACTCAAAACTATCTGTAACTCCAATTCCAAAGAATCTGGTGCCCTTTTCTGATCTGCTTGGGCAACGAGCACACATGTGGCATGTATACACACAGGCAGGAAGCACTTGGGCAACAAGCACACATGTGGCATGTATACACACAAGCAGGAAGCACTTGGGCAACAAGCACACGTGTGGCGTGTATACACGCAGGCAGGAAGCACTTGGGCAACAAGCACACGTGTGGCGTGTATACACGCAGGCAGGAAGCACTTGGGCAACAAGCACACGTGTGGCGTGTATACACGCAGGCAGGAAGCACTTGGGCAACAAGCACACGTGTGGCGTGTATACACGCAGGCAGGAAGCACTTGGACAACAAGCACACGTGTGGCGTGTATACACGCAGGCAGGAAGCACTTGGGCAACAAGCACACGTGTGGCGTGTATACACGCAGGCAGGAAGCACTTGGGCAACAAGCACACGTGTGTCGTATATACACACAGGCAGGAAGCACTTGTAGACATAAAATAAAAATAAATCTTTTTTTTGCCAGGTGTGGTGGCGCACACCTTTAATCCCAGCGCTCAGGAAGCAGAGATAGATGTGAGTTCCAGGACAGCTGGGGCTACAGAGGGACCCTGTCTCGAAAAGACCAAAATAATAATAATAATAATAACAAATCTTTTTCTTTTTTAATTATTTTATTTAATACGTGTATGCAAGTAGGTAAATGCACCCACGTCATGCAGCGCCTGACAGGGGTCAGAAAAGGGCATTGGATCCCCTGGAACTGGAGTTACTGATGGTTGTTAGTTACCCTGTGGGTGCTGGAAAGTGAACCCAGGTCTTCTGCAAGAGCAGGCAATGCTCTTTTTCTTTATTATTATTATTTGTTTATTTTTAAGGGATTCTACAATATAATAGCACGGTTGTTTTCAGATAACATTGATGTTACTCAGTTTGCCATACAACTAGGTAATTGGTGCATTTTGCAAGTATCTATGTCCAAATTTTGAACAACCCAAGGTTCCCATAGTCCAGTTGGAGAAGCTTGTATGCACAGGCATGTTGATCAATCAGGAGTCCAGACTATATTCCTGTAGTCTCATGATTCACCCCTATCTCTCCGAAGCCCTTACAATCTACCACGCCTCCTCTTCCGCAGTTTGTTCCCAAGGCTTTGGGAAAGAGCAGGCAGTGCTCTTAACCAATGAGCCATCTCTCCATGCAGCCCCCATAAAAATAAATCCTTAAAAAAATACTACATTGAACAGTTGCAGGAAAGGAGGAAGCAACAAACATTTTTCTCAGTTTCTGATTTTAGAAAAACAGTTGACTGTAGAACAACACAGAATTAAAGACCAGCAGTTTACAGAGCAGTTGAGACCCAAGTAGGAATTGAGAGCAAAGTAATAAAATAAAGACCTCGGTCGTAGGTCGGCAAAACTTCTGTAGGGCCACATGGTAAATACCAGCCATACTGTCTGTGGAATAAGTACATAACTATGCTGTTTGTTCTAGTTTGCTTTTCTGTTGCTATGATGAACATGACCAAAGCAGCTTAGTGGAGGAAAGGGTTTATTGTATCTTACAGGTCACAGTCCATCATTGAGCAAAGCCAGGACAGGAAGTCAAGGCAGTAACCTGGAGGCAGAACTGAAGCAGAGACCATAGAGAAAAACAGCTTACTGGCTTGCTTTCCCGGCTTACTTTTTTTAGTATTTTATTTATTATTTATTATTTTATGTGTATGAGCATACTGTTTGCATGTATGTAAGTGCACCTGTGTCATGAAATGCCCACAGAGGTCAGGAAGGGGCATCAGAACCCCTGGAACTGGAATTATGGATGGGTTTTAGCTACCATATGGGTGCTGGATATCAAACCCAGTCCTTTGAAAAAATAGCCAGTCCTCTTAACAACTGAGCCATTTCTCCAGCCCCGTTTCTCAGCTTTCTTATACAACACAGGACCACTTGCCCAGAGGTGGCTCCTCCACATCATATTAAAAAATGCATCGCCGGGCGTGGTGGCGCATGCCTTTAATCCTAGCACTTGGGAGGCAGAGGCAGGTGGATCTTTGTGAGTTCAAGGCCAGCCTGGTCTACAGAGTGAGTTCCAGGACAGCTGGGACTACAGGGAGACCCTGTCTCGAAAAGACAAAAAAATGCATCATGGGCTGGAGAGATAGCCTGGTGGTTAAGAGCCCAACTGCTCTTACAGAGGACCTGGTTTCAATCCTCAGCACCCACATGGCGGCTGAGAACCGTCTTTAACTCCAGTTCCAGGAGAACTCCAGTTCCAGGGGAATCTGACACCCTCTTCTGACCTCCGTGGCATTGCATGACACAGGTGCACAAACCTGCATGCAGACAGTACATTCATACACATAGAAAATAAATAAATAAATAAATAAATAAATAAATAAATAAATAAATAAAATAATAAAAGTAAAAAATGCATCATAGACCCTGCCACGGGCCAATCTGATGAAGGAAAGTCTTCAGCTGAGGTTCCTTCTCCCCAGTTGTGTCAAGTTGAAGCTAAGTGAAGCTAACTAAAACATTCTACCCAACTTTGACACATATACATATCAACTTAGACTATAGCTATTGCCATTCTTGTTTGTTCCCAAAGTCTAATACTAATATCATAATATAAAATGTAGTGCAGCCATATGTGGTGGCACAAACCTTTGATCCCGGCACTCAGGAGGCAGGGGCAGGTGGATGTGTATGAGTTCAAGGCTGGCCTGGTCTACAAAGTGAGTTCCAGGACAGCTGGAGATGCAGTGAGACTCTGTCTCAAAAAGACTAAAAATAAAATGTAGTGCAATTTTTTAAAATCCCACAGTCTTTAAATTTTTCAGCATTTTAAAAGTCCAAGGTTTCGGGCTGGAGAGATGGCCTAGTGGTTAAGAGCGCCAACCGCTCTTACAGAGGACCCGGGTTCGATCCCCAGCACCCACATGGCGGCCGAGAGCCGTCTGAAACTCCAATTCCAGGAGAACTCCAGTTCCAGGGGAATCCGAGACCCTCTTCTGACCTCCACGGCATTGCACGACACGGGTGCACAAACCTGCATGCAGACAGTACATTGATACACATACCGAAAATAAATTTAAAAAAAAAAAAAAAAAAGTCCAAGGTTTCTTCAAAAATCCAAAGTCTCTTAACCGTGGGCTCCTGAGATAAGTGACATATTCTCCAAGAAGGAAGAACCAAAACACAGTTAAACATCAGATCAAAGTAGAGCCGAATCCGACAGTGTAAATAACACAGCTCAACATCTTGGACTTACTCAGACTCTTCTGGGACCCAAAGGGTTGAGGCAGCTCTGTAATCCACAGCACATGCAGCTTGTTTCTTAGGCCTGGGCCAACCCCACTGCACACCTGCTGCTGTCGTTGGTGCTCTTCCCACAGTCCTGGCACCTCAAATATGCCAGGTCTCCACTGCAACTGAGGCTGCACCTTCACCAATGGCCTCTCCTGGTCTCTCTTCAGGGATATTCCAACTCTGACATGCTGCCAAGCCTCAGATCATCTCTATAACCCCCTCATGCCTTCAAACAAGTAGTACATGAGGGGCTTTTACACATTGGCAGGTTTGGCTGACAACTTGATGTGTAGTCTTGGCTCTCCCCTGAACCAAGCTTAAGTGTGCTGACCCTAAAGAAACACCTTCCCAGAAGACTTTGCCTCACCGATGCTGGTTTCTTAGCTGATTTTTCATCTCCAGCTAACTAATATCCATTGTTCCAGTAAAGCAAGGAAGGTTTCACCTCCACAGATCTTTCTTTAAAAATCATGTGTGGGGCTGGAGAGATGGCTCAGCAGTTAAGAGCACTGATTACTCTTGAAGAGGACCAGGGTTCGATTCCCAGAACCCACATGGTGGCTAAGAACCGTCTTGGGCCGGGATTGGTGGCACATGTCTTTAATCCCAGCACTCAGGAGTCAAGAGGCAGGCAGATCTCTGTGAGTTCAAGGCCAGCCTGGTCTACACAGCAAGCTCCAGGCCAGCTGGGACTAAAATAAAGGGAGACCCTGTCTCAAAAAAATAAATAAAAATAAGAACAAAAATAAAAAATCGTGTATAGGTATGTGTGTGCATCTGTGTATGTGTACATGACTACTAGAACCCATGAGGCCAGAGGTGTCAGATCCCTTGGAGCTGGAATTTCAGCTGTTTGTTAGACACCTGACGTGGGTGCTGGGAATCCAACTCAGGTCCCCTGGAAGAGGAGTACATGCTCGTAATGGCTGAGTTGGCTCTCTGGCCCACTTCCACAGATTCCTCATTCAAATATATCACATGAATGGCCCCAATAGAGTCTTTCTTATTATTGTTTTATATTTTTTGGTCTTTTTGAGACAAGGTCTCCCTGTAGGCACTGCTGGTCTGGAACTCACTCTGTAGACCAGGCTGGCCTTGGTCTCACAGAGACCTGCCTCTCCCTCCCAAGCAAAGGTATTAAAGGCAGCACCACCGTACACAGCATCCAAGAGAGTCTTTAAGCGACTCTCAACCTTCCCTCAGAAACTTCACAAGCCAGCCTTCACAATCATCTACATTTCTTTCAGCATTCCTATCTTCCAAGATCCCACAGAACAGCCCATTAAGCACTAATCATTCAATGGCTTCTCCAGTCCAAAGTTCCAAACACTTCCACAGCAGGGCGTGGTGGCGCACACATTTAATCCTAGCACTTGGGAGGCAAAACCAAACAGATCTTTGTGAGTTCAAGGCCAGCCTGGTCTACAAATAGTTCCAGCACAGCCAGCACAGCCAGAGCTACAGGGAGACCTTGTCTCAAAAAGACAAAAAAAAAAAAAAAACACATTCTCCATCCTCACCAAAACAATAGTTCAGGTCTGCCCAAAGCAACAGCCCACTTCTGGTACCAATTTCTGTTTTAGTTTGATTTCTCTGCTGCTTTGACAAATACCATGGCCAAAAACAACTTAGTGGAGGAAAGGGTTTATTCATCTTACACTTTAAAGTCTGTTATTAACCAAGGTCAGGGCAGGAAATTGGCAGCAAAAATGAAGCAAATACTACGGAACAATGTGGCTGACTGGCTGGCTTTCCACGGCCTTCTCAGATAACCCAGTACCATCTGCCCTCAGACAGTGTTACCCACCGTGGGCCAGGGCCTCCTATATCAATTAAATTTTTTAAACATTTTTTAAAATTTTTATTTTTGTATGTTTATGAGTGTACTGTCTGCATGTAGGTTTGTGCACCCATGCCGTGCAATGCCACAGAGGTCAGAAGAGGGTCTCGGATTCCCCTGGAACTGGAGTTACAGATGGTTTTCATCCACCATGTGGGTGCTGGTGATCAAACCCGGGTCCTCTGCAAGAGCAGTTGCCGCTCTTAACTGCTAGCTATCTCTCCAGCCCCCTCCTATATCAATTAGAAATTAAGAAAATGGGGGGCTGGAGAGATGGCCTAGCGGTTAAGAGCGCCGACCACTCTTACAGAGGACCCGGGTTCGATCCCCAGCACCCACATGGCGGCCGAGAACTATCTGAAACTCCAATTCCAGGAGAACTCCAGTTCCAGGGGAATCAGAGACCTTCTTCTGACCTCCGCGGCATTACATGACACGGGTGCACAGACTTGCATGCAGACAGTACATTCATACACATACAGAAATAAATAAAATTAAAAAAAAAGAAATTAAGAAAATGACTCATAGACATGGCCACAGGTCAAAGTGATCAAAGAAATTCTTCACCTGAGGTTTCTCCTTTTTAGGTCTGTCAAGCTGACGACACTATGTCACTGTTGTATCACACACACAAAAAAAAAGCCAGATAGAGAGACTGGCTGTTCTTGCAGAGGACCTGGGTTTAGTTCCCAGCACCCACATGGTAGCTAGCAACTGTCCACAACTCCGGTTCCAGAGACATTGGCCCAATTCTGGCCTCTACAGGTATTACATGACACGGGTACACTTTACATACAGGCAAAACACTTATACAACATAAACTTTGCAAAAAAAAAAAAAATCAACCATAAAGACGTAGTTTGCTTTGGGATGACTCTGTTCTAATAAAACAATTTACAAAAAGCCAGTGGGACCAGATTGCCTAATGAGAATTTAAAGTGATAAGGGTTTTTAAGAAGTTTTTTTTTTACATTTATTTATGTTGTGTGTTTCTCTAGGTGTATAGGCCTAGACCTCCCTGCATGCTACAGTGTGAATTTGAAGGTCAAAGGACAACTTGTAGGAGTTGGTTTTTCCTTCCTCCATGTGGGTTCCAGGGGCTGAACCTGTTAGGGTTCGAGAATCCACACCAGACACACCGAAGGATGGAAAACCAAGACTTTATTTCGGGGGAAAAAAGTAAACCAGCATGCTGGGGTGGGAGGGAAAAGGCTCCGACCCCGATAACTTGGCTCGCAGGCCTTTTATACAGGGTCTAGGGGAATTTTAGCGGGGTTTGGGTAACTTCTAGCCTTATTGGATAATAACACCACAACACTGTGGCATAGAAGGAGCAGGCAGAGAGAAATGCAGGATGCTCGCCTGAGTGTCTGGCCACTCCTCCAACTTGAGATGGGCAATTCTGCCCTAATTTCTCCTGGCCTGGGGAAGGGCTAGAGTAGATAGACTGGGGAAGACTACAGGAGGCAGGCTCCAAACTGCTGGGGACTCTGGGGAAAAAACCTTCACCTTGACTGCTGCATGAAGACTACAGGAAGGCAGTCTCTCCACTTTGGGGACACCTTCATCCTTGCTGGGTGAAGACTACAGGAGGCAGGCTCCAGCTATGGGACACCTTCATCCTTGCTGGGTGAAGACTACAGGAGGCAGGCTCCAGCTATGGGACACCTTCATCCTTGCTGGGTGAAGACTATGGGAGGCAGGCTCCAGCTATGGGGACACCTTCATCCTTGCTGGGTGAAGACTACAGGAGGCAGGCTCCAGCTATGGGGACACCTTCATCCTTGCTGGGTGAAGACTACAGGACGCAGGCTCCAGCTATGGGGATGCCTTCATCCTTACTGGGTGACGACTATGGGGACGCAGGTCCAGCTATAGGGAAACAAACAAAAAACATAAAAAAAAAACCTTCGACAAAGCAAAACACCTTCGTCCTTGCTGGGTGAAGACTATGGGAGGCAGGCTCCAGCTATGGGACACCTTCGTCCTTGCTGGGTGAAGACTACAGGACGCAGGCTCCAGCTATGGGACACCTTCATCCTTGCTGGGTGACGACTATGGGACGCAGGCTCCAGCTATGGGGACGCCTTCATCCTTGCTGGGTGACGACTACAGGACGCAGGCTCCAGCTATGGGGACACCTTCATCCTTGCTGGGTGAAGACTATGGGAGGCAGGCTCCAGCTATGGGGACACCTTCATCCTTGCTGGGTGAAGACTATGGGAGGCAGGCTCCAGCTATGAGGACACCTTCATCCTTGCTGGGTGAAGACTACAGGACGCAGGCTCCAGCTATGGTGACACCTTCATCCTTGCTGGGTGACGACTACAGGACGCAGGCTCCAGCTATGGGGACACCTTCATCCTTGCTGGGTGACGACTACAGGACACAGGCTCCAGCTAGCGGGACACCTTTGTCCTTGCTGGGTGACGACTACAAGACACAGGCTCCAGCTATTGGGACACCTTCATCCTTGCTGTGTGAAGACTAGGGAGCAGCTCCAGCCTATGGTGACACCTTCACCTTGCTGGGTGAAGACTATGGGACACAGGCTCCAGCTATGGGACACCTTCATCCTTGCTGGGTGAAGACTATGGGACACAGGCTCCAGCTATGGGACACCTTCATCCTTGCTGGGTGACGACTATGGGATGCAGGCTCCAGCTATGGGGACACCTTCATCCTTGCTGGGTGAAGACTACAGGAGGCAGGATCCAGCTATGGGACACCTTCATCCCTACTGGGTGACGACTACAGGAGGCACGATCCAACTATGGGACACCTTCATCCTTGCTGGGTGAAGACTATGGGACACAGGCTCCAGCTATGGGGACACCTTCATCATTGCTGGGTGAAGACAACAGGAGGCACGATCCAGCTATGGGACACCTTCATCCTTGCTGGGTGAAGACTACAGGAGGCAGGATCCAGCTATGGGACACCTTCATCCCTGCTGGGTGACGACTATGGGAGGCAGGCTCCAGCTATGGGGACACCTTCATCCCTGCTGGGTGACGACTACAGGAGGCAGGATCCAGCTATGGGACACCTTCATCCTTACTGGGTGACGACTACAGGAGGCAGGCTCCAGCTATGGGGACACCTTCATCCTTGCTGGGTGAAGACTACAGGAGGCAGGATCCAGCTATGGGACACCTTCGTCCTTGCTGGGTGAAGACTACAGGAGGCAGGATCCAGCTATGGGACACCTTCGTCCTTGCTGGGTGAAGACTATGGGAGGCAGGCTCCAGCTATGGTGACACCTTCATCCTTGCTGGGTGATGACTATGG
Organism: Rhizomys pruinosus; assembly: GCA_009823505.1. Taxonomy (NCBI): domain Eukaryota; kingdom Metazoa; phylum Chordata; class Mammalia; order Rodentia; family Spalacidae; genus Rhizomys; species Rhizomys pruinosus. The sequence continues at coordinate 298,382 of VZQC01011114.1, forward strand.
GACGCAGGCTCCAGCTATTGGGACACAAAAAAACCTTCAGCCTTGCTAGGTGATGACCTATGATGATGGACGCAGACACTCCAGCTCGCAGCTATGGAACCCACACAACCTTCATCATTGGCGGGGGTGACGACTACAGGAGGCAAAAAAAGCTCCAGGCTATGGGGACAGAAACCTTCAATCTGCTGGGGTGACAACTAATACAGGAGGCAAGGATCCAGCTATGGGACAGGAAAAAAGACCTTCGTCCTTGCCTGGGGCCTGGGTGAGAAGACGACTACAGGACGCAGGCATCCAGCTAGGGGGGACCGCCCTTCTCCGTGCTGGGTGAAGACGTTTTTATGGCTTTTTTTCTTTTCTGGAGTGGCCTCCCAGAGGGCGAGCCCATACTCCTGTAAATAACTTCTCACCCACCTCTCTGTAAATAAATCCAAATAAACCCATTTGTCCCCCAGAGTGAACTATGGTAGAATTGTACCTTGTGTTATCATTGGGACCAAGAAGGAGTGGATGTTGTTTATACCTCCCCCAGGGAAGGAGTGTTAGCAACACCAAGACTGAACCAATTCACTGTCAAATTCTACCAACTTGGAATAAGAGCTAACAAAGAGCTACCCAATACTCTTCCACTATGCCACAAAAATAAAAAGAGAGGCACATTAACAGACTAACTCAGTCGACAAAGCGGCATACTAATACGAAAAAAACCCTGAAAAGAGGGAACAACACACACACACACACGGCACACACAAACACACACAACACACACAGCACACACACAACATTCTAGATTCTGAAGATAGAGTTCATTATGTTTGGCTAACATACAATGAAGCTTGGGCTCAATGCCTAGGACGAATAAGACCTATGCAGTTCACACATGCCTCTTAATCCCAGCACTTGACGTAAGCAGGAGAATTAAAAGGTCAAGGCCATCTTTGGCTATACAGGGAGTTTGAAACCAGTCTGAGCTGCTTGAGACCTTGCTAAATAAGAAATAGACAGAAGAGACAGAAAAGACAGAGAAGAGAAAGAAAAAAAAAAAAAAAAAAAATTTTTTAAAAAGAGGGAAGGTGAGGGGAGGGCGGAGAGGAAGAGGAGGAAAAAAGGAAAATATAATTTTTTCCTGGATACACATAGGATGCAAATTTCTCAATATAATACGTAAACTAATTCAATAGCACATTAAAAAGATCATATACCATGACCAAATTTGCTTCAATTCACATCATATCCAAAAGATGCAAAATGTTGTTCAAAATAAGTGCAAATTAATCAATGTAATTAATGTAACACATAAACAGAACTCAAGGACAGAAATCATAAAATGGTAGTAAGCAATAGATGTAGAAAATATCTTTGACATTAAAACCAGCTTTAAGATATCATCGCACTGCGAATAAGGCTGCTAGGATCAAGAAACAAATGATACCAAATGCTGAAGAGGTGTGGGGAAAGGGGAACACTCATCCACTGCTGTAGGAATGCAAACTTGTACAACCCATATGGAAAACAGTATGGAGAAACCTAAAAGACTCA